>JAJTUV010004453.1:0-31339 GCA_021653895.1 Mastomys natalensis
GGAATGCAAAATTCACTTTCAGAGTCAGCGACACTTCAACTTTTAACTTTGCAGACTAAAGTCACCTTCAGGTGCCTAAGCTTCTGTCAGATTACTCTGTTGCTGAGATTGAATTTTGGCCATTGATTCCTATTTCAGACTTTGTGCATGTTTTGATGGAGGGAAAAAAAAAACCCGAAGAAACGAATAGTATGTACCAGAGAATGATGCCCAGCCTTGTGCTAAAGTGTCCCACGACTGTAATAAGACTCTAAAGAAATAACAGCCAAGTCTCATTTCAGAAAACTATTTTCAAAATCTTAATCCTGTTAGGAAATCATTGGAAGTAAACATTTCTCACAATCACATATGAAGTGACATATAGTCTATGAATGACTTTCTTGGGAGGGGCTTCAGATGATGTTTAAGAATATCTAGTTTCAGATTCTAAGAATGACCAAGAAATGAGATTGATCTTTGTTTTCTTTAATTTTCCGATGGCGTAGAATTTTTCATTATTTTGAACTGGCATATATCTTACTATCATTTCTAGTTAGTGTACAAACAATTTGCATATCATTGCACTCAACTCAGATTCACCATCCCCCATTACTGTGCTTTTCTACTCTACTGGTCTCATTCCTTCCTCCAAATAGTCTGCCTTTCATCACACACACACACACACACACACACACACACACACACACACACCACTCATACTATGTTTATAAAATCTTCATGTGAGAGTTTTTTAAAGTTTTTGACTGGTTATTTTATTTATTTACATTTCAAATGTTATCCCTATTTCCCAGTTTCCCCTCTGCAAACGCCCTCTCCCATCCTGCCTCCCCTGCTTCGATGAAGGTATATGTATGTTCACCATACATACATGTATGTCTAGCATTTGTGGAGGCCACAAGAGGTGTTAGATCCCTTTGAACTGGAGTTATGGATGGTTCTGAGCCACTATGTGGGTTCTGGGAGCCAAGCCCTAGGTTCTCTACAGGAGCAGGCAGTGTTATTATTCACTGAGCAATCTGTTCAGCCCACGAGGGATGTTCTTTCACATAGTTGAAAGTATCTTCTATTTTTCTTTCAAATGTCCTCTTCTTCAAGCGAAGCACTCCAATTTCTTTATTGCCAGTAGTTATGTAATTCCCAAAGTGTTGCAATTGCGGTTGCCTACGCAGGCCATTAGAATTCCTTGTGTTATTCCTCAGAACGATTTTATTTGAGTATATGAATTTTATAATTAAGGTGTGTTTCTTTATAAGTTGTCTACATGCATATATTGCACATTGATTATATTGACCCCACTATTACTTTCTTTACCCTTCCAGTTTCTTCTTTCCCTTGTACACTATCCATAGTCCTTGTTTTACTTTTATGTCAGTTTTTTTACTCCTTAAATCTACACACGTTAGATATACTCACTTCATGGAATTGGCTCATTTTACTTTACATGGATATTAATTTTCACCCATTTTCCTGAAAATGACATAACCTAGTTTCTATTAATGGCGGAGGAAGGCATCTGTTTGTATAGATAACATATGATTCCATTCATTTATCTGTTGGTGTAAGAGTGCTTGAGTTAACATGGGTATGCAAGTGCCTCACTGACTTCAATATTGTATGGGTATACAGCCAAAATCACATAGTTGGACCATATAATTTTACCTTTGTATTATTTAGGGCAGGGGAACCTCCATGATATTTCCATAGCGGCCAGACTGAGTACCTCCCAAGCAGCAGTGGCTAAAGGTACCTTTCCCCACCACAGCCTTACCAACATTTGCAGTCTTTGTGCTCTTCATGATAGCTTTTCCTCCTCACCTGACAGGGATGAGATGCTACCTTACTGTAGTTTTGACTTACATTTCCCTTATGATTAAAGAAATTGAATATTTTTCCCATATATTTATTGGACACTTGTTTTCACAACCATTCTATTCATTTTCCCATTTATTGATTAGATTGTTTGCTTTGATGGTATTTGCTTTTTAAAAAAAGTTTATTTTATTTTATTTTATTTTATTTTCCTTCACAAAGCAAATAATATTGAAATAGTGACATCAAGTGTAAACCCAACAAAAATATATAAATTATAGTCCAGTATCCCTCATGAATATACATACAAAAAATCTCAATGAAGTAGTTGCAACTGAATACAAGAGATATAAAAAAATAATATTCCATGAGTAACTGAAACAACTGTTTTTTTTTTTTTTTTTTTTTTTTTTAGAAGACCGTACTCCATATACAGGCTGCATGTTTTGGGATAGCCCCCACTCCAGATGTTTGAGACCTACATGAAAACCAAGCTGCACATTTACAACATATGTGCAGGGAGGCCTAGGTTCAGCCCATGGAGGTAGATCTGTGTAGACTAGGTATGCTCCACGGTTGGTGATTCAGTCTCTGAGAGCTCCAAGTTTCGTTTCAAGTTCAGTTTCGTTTACTCTGTTGATCTTCCTGTGCAGTTCCTATCTCCTTAGGGCCCACAATCCTTCCACCTATTCTTCTTTAAGAGTCCTCAAGCTCCATCCACTGTTTGGCTCTGGATGTCTGTATCTGTCTGAGACAGCTGCTGGTTAGAGCCTCTCAAGGGACAGCTTGCCCCTGTCTGTTCTCAGGCTGGAGGTTTAGATCCTGGGAGCTCTGGTTGAATCTTTTGATACTCGTTCTAAAAAGGACAAAGGCACCCTCACTTTGGTCTTCCTCCTTCTTCTTGAGTTTCATGAGGTTTATGCGTTGCATCTTAGGTATTGGTGTTTTGGGGCTAATATCCGCTTATCAGTGAGTGCATACCATGTGTGTTCTTTTGTGATTGGGTCATTTTTCTAGCTCCATCCATTTGTCTAAGAATTTCATGAGCTCATTATTTTTATGGCTGAGTAGTACTCCATTGTGTAAAATGTACCACATTTTCTGTATCCATTCTTCTGTTGAAGGACATCTGGGTTTTTTCCAGCTTCTGGCTATTATAAATAAGGCCGCTATAAACATAGTGGGCATGTGGCCCTGTTGCATGTTGAAATATCTTCTGGGTATATACCAGAATGGGTATGTCTTAGATAGTAAACCCTTGTCACTGGAAATAGTTGGCAAATTTCTTTCACTTTTCACCCTGTCTCTTTACTCTGTTGATTGCTTCATGTGTTGTGCAGATGCTTCTTAAAATTGGTAGAATCCTAGCTATCAATTCTTGTTCTTATTTCTTGAGCTATTGGATCCTTATTCAGAAAGGCATTTCCTATCCCTACATTTTTGTTTTGAGGTAAGGGTTCCCTATGTAGGTAAGGCTGGTGAACATTTAACTTTTCTGCTTTAGTCTCTTAAGTTACTGATCACAGGTATGAATGACTGCCATTTTTAGTGAAGTTAGAAGAAAGGATTTGCTTTCTTATAGCTATGATTACCTGTCTCCCCCATTCCCACTACCCCTACCCCCTATTATTCTTTTAACTGCTAGACTCCAAAAAAGGTATTCTACACACATATATATATATATAATATATATATATATATATATATATGTAAGTGATTCAATATACTAGATAAGTATTCTCTCACTGTGCTATGTCACCAGCCCTCTGTACCAAAAATTTGAAGTGTTTTCTTATAGTCCTTGTGGTAGTTTACGTGTTCCCCATAGACTCGGGTATTTGAACACTGGATTCCTTGTTGGTGGCTTTGGAGGGTAATGGAGACCTGCAAGTTGTCTGAGGGAGTACATCACTGGGGGCTGTCTTTGAGAGTTTAGAACTCCACAGTCTGACTGTCTCTTTTTCGGTTTGTCTGGTCAGAGTCGCCACTCCCACCAATTTTTGCTCCTTTTTTTTTTTTTTTCAATAGTTAGTAGGGCCCTCAAGCATCTTCCAAGTTTTTGTTCTCCTGTACATGTAATCTTGTGTTTACCAGGGTTTATTAGCTGAAGCTCATGAGCCTTCCCTTTCCTCCTGGGGAAATGTTTCAATTTTCAGGGAATGTTGCAATGTGCAGAGCAGGCCACACAGCCATCCTCCCAGCATTCTGTCCTGCCCCCTGGGATTGTAAGCCCCGCTAAAACTGTTTCTTCTATAAGTTGCCTTGGTCATGGTATTTTATTACAGTAACAGAGAAGAAACTACTCCAGTCTTTGATGCATTTTGAGCTCATTCTTGGACAGCCTTAGAGATCACAATTTGCAATTCTATATCTTGGGACTGTCTAGTTTCGCATTACTAGATGTGGGTTCCTAAAAGTGCCAGAACAGGATAATTACCCTTTTATTCTGAACACTGCTTATCTAATTAATGTAGTCTATGTTTCATTGGAGTTTTATTTTTAGTGTTAAATAAAGTGCACTCATGTTCTCTTCTATTAATTTGTAATTAACTGACATATTCAGAACTTCTGAAACCCATGTTACTGGTGCTCTTCTACTACTACTGTTGTGACGATTACTGACAATTAATATGTACTGTGCTCTCTATATTTAGGGTGTTTTATCATTTACACTAATTAATCTCTGAAACAAGATAAAGTGTTATTTTACTTTGCAAATTCAAAGAGAAGTATAATAAATTGTCCAAGGTTATACAGCCAGAAAATACTACATCTAGGATTTAGAATAATCATCTTGCTTTAATTTGTCTGAAATTTCCTGTTTTGAATATTGAAAGTAATATACCAGGAAACCTCTCATTCCTTATTGATCTGAGATGATTGCATATATTGCCAAGATTTGAAGTTAGTTTGTATTTAAAACTCAGGTTCTTTAAAAAAAAAAATATTGGATATTTTATTTACATTTCAGATGTGATTCCCTTACCTCATTCCCCGCCCCCCCCCCAGCCCAGGCACCCCCTCTCCCATCTCTCCCTCTTCCATCTCCTCCTGCTTCTATGAGGATGTATTCCTACCCTCCCCCTCCACTCCCACCTCCCCACCCTCGAATTCCCCCGCACTGAGGCATCCAGCCTTCATGGGACCAAGGATCTCCTCTCCCACTTATGTCGGACAAGGCCATCCTCCCCTACATATACAGGTGGAGCCATGGGTCCCTCCCTATGTGCTTCCAGGCTGGTGGTTTAGACCCTGGGAGCTCTGGTTGGTTGGTATTGTTGCTCTCCTCATGGGGCCGAAAACCCTTTCAGCTCCTTCAGTCTGCTCTCTAACTCCTCCATTGGGAACCCCTTGATCAGTTCAAGAGTTAGCTGTGAGCATCTGCCTCTGAATATGTCAGACTCTTGCAGACCTCTAAGGAGACAGCTATATCAGGCTCCTGTCAGCATGCAATTCCTGACATCTACCTTTGGTGACTGCACATGGGATGGATACCCAGGTGGAACAGTCTCCAGACAGCCCCTCCTTCAGTTTCTGTCCCACATTTTGTCTCCATATTTGCTCTCTTGAGTATTTTGTTACTCCTTCTAAGAAGGACCGAAGCACCCTCACTTGGTCTTTCTTCTTCATGAGCTTCATGTGGTCTGTGAGTTGAATCATGGGTATTGCAAACTTCTGGGCTAATATCCAATTATCAGTGAGTGCATACCATGTGAGTTCTTTTGTGATTGGGTTACCTCACTCAGGATGATATTTTCTAGTTCCATCCATTTACCTAAGAATTTCTCGAATTCATTGTTTTTAATAGCTGAGTAATACTCCATTGTGTAAATGTACCACATTTTCTGTATCCATTCCTCTGTTGAAGGACATCTGGGTTCTTTCCAGTGTCTGGCTGTTATAAATAAGGCTGCTATGAACATAGTGGAGCATATGTCCTTGTTATATGTTGGAGCATCTTCTGGGTATATGCCCAGGAGTGGTAAAGTTGGGTCCTCAGGTAATGATATGTTCAGTTTTCTGAGGAACCGCCAGACTGATTTCCAGAGTGGTTTTACCAGCTTACAATCCCACCAACAATGGAGGAGTGTTCCTCTTTCTCCACATCCTTGCCAGCATCTACTATCACCTGAGTTTTTGATCTCAGCCATTCTGACTGGTGTGAGGTGGAATCTCAGGGTTGTTTTGGTTTGCATTTCCCTGATGACTAAGGATGCTGAACATTTCTTTAGGTGCTTCTTTGCCATTCGAGTTTCCTCAGTTGAGAATTCTTTGTTTAGCTCTGTACCCCATTTTAATAGGGTTATTTGGTTGTCTTGAGTCTAATTTCTTGAGTTCTTTGTATATATTGGATATTAGCCCTATATCAGATGTAGGATTGGTAAAGTTCTTCTCTCAATCTGTTGGTTGCCGTTTTGTCCTATTGACAGTGTCCTTTGCCTTACAGAAACTTTGCAATTTTATGAGGTCCCATTTGTCAATTCTTGATCTTAGAGCATAAGCCATTGGTGTTCTGTTCAAGAACTTTTCCCCTGTGCCCAAGTATTCAAGGTTCTTCCCCACCTTCTCTTCTATTAGTTTTAGTGTATCTGGTTTTATGTGAAGGTCCTTTATCCACTTGGACTTGAGCTTTGTACAAAGAGATAAGAATGGATCGATTTGCATTCTTCTTCTTGTTGACCTCCAGTTGAACCAGCACCATTTGTTGAAAATGCTGTCCTTTTTCCACTGGACAGTTTTAGCTCCTTTGTCAAAGATCAAGTGACCATAGGTGTGTGGGTTCATTTCTGGGTCTTCAACTCTATTCCACTGGTCTTCCTGCTGTCTCTGTACCAATACCATGCAGGTTTTTTTTTTTTTTTTTTTTTTTAATCACTATTGCTCTGTAGTACAGCTTGAGGTCAGGGAGGGTGATTCCTCCGAAATTCTTTTATTGTTGAGAATTTTTTTGCTATCCTGTTTTTTTTGTTATTCCAAATAAATTTCAGAATTCCTCTTTCTAGTTCTGTAAAGAATTGAGTTGGGATTTTAATGGGGATTGCATTGAATCTGTAGATTGCTTTTGGCAAATGACCATTTTTAATATATTAATGCTGCCAATCCATGAGCATGGGAGATCTTTCCATCTTCTGAGATTTTCTTCAATTACTTTCTTCAGAGACTTGAAGTTCTTGTCATACAGATCTTTCACTTGCTTGGTTAGATTCACACCAAGGAATTTTATATTATTTGTGACTATTGTGAAGGGTGTCACTTCCTTAATTTCTTTCTCAGCCTGTTTATCTTTTGAGTAGAGGAAGGCTACTGATTTTTTTGAGTTGATTTGATAACCAGCCACTTTGCTGAAGGTGTTTATCAGGTTTAGGAGTTCTCTGGTAGAAGTTTTGGGGTCATTTAAGTATACTATCATATCATCTGCAAATAGTGATATTTTGACTTCTTCCTTTCCTATTTGTATCCTTTTGACTTCTTTTTGTTGTCTAATTGCCCAAGCATAGAATTTTTTAAGTACTAAAATTAAGGTTATTTTGCAAGGAATTAAAATAATGTTTGCTGAGTAGTAACTTCTCACTAGATTTTGCTTATCTGAAAATTAAAATTTATGATGTATAGAAGAATGGGTCTTCCTCAAATTTTCTGCCAATGTGCATTTTCTTGAGTGTTCTAAAAAAGAAATATATAGTACTCAATATGAGACTATTCTTTTATATTTCTGATGATATTTGAAATCAGACAACTTAATTGTACTGTATCCTTGACAAGATTTTTCTCAAGCAATACTTTTTAAATCTCACATTCAAGTGTGTGTGTGTGTGTGTGTGTGTGTGTTTGTGTGCGTGTGTGTGAGTTGAGACAGATTTCATGTAACCCAGGCTGTTCTTAGACTTGATATGTAGACAAGGATAACTTGATCTTGCAATCCTCCTGCTTCTATTTCCTGAGTGCTGAGATTTCAGGTGTGCATCACGTCACCAGGGTCACCCACGGTTGTGTGTATACTGGGCGTATATTCTATCGACTGAGGAACATTCCCAGCCTGAAAGTTTACTTTCAAATAAATTAAAAATCATTTAAGCACTACTAGTTAACATCATTGTTAGCCTTTGAATTTTAATTCGAATGTCAACAACATAATAATGCTATAACAGAAAGGCATGGCCTGCATTCAAACCTTATTCCTATCATTAGTTGTTGGCTTTGGGAAATAAACCTCACGTTCTCTTCAAGAGTTTTGCCACTTGTAAATTATGACTGCCGCTGCTGCTGATGTTGCTGCTGCTGATAAAAAGGATTTCACATCAAAGGGAAATTGTAAAGATTAAATAAACTGGGTGATCAAAAAAAATCATTTTCGGAGGCAGCTGCATATTCCAGTCACCTGGTGATCTTAAGCAGCCCTCATGCTTGGATAGAAGCCACCCACAGATAGACTGATTTAATTGGTTTTCAGTGAGACCTGGTCATCTGGAATTTTACAGCTCTCCAGATGATTCTGATTTGCAGTCAAGGTTAAAAGCCCCTGATCTAAAGTAATTATAAAGCACCTGGCAAATATTAAGCACTTGGTAGATGTTAATTATTATCATAAGGCTCAGACAGTCAGGTAATAGTTTTCTTGATTTTGATAAAAGTGTATTAGAAGGTTATGTGTAAATGACAGTTACAGTCACGTATTCTTGGTAACTTCCCTTTCTCGATAGAATAATAGACTCACAATTTTGTTTTGCTCTGTTTACACATTTTGTTCTTTATCTAGTCTACGTTTTCCAAGCTGGCAGTCAGAGGCAAACTGTAATCCAATAATACTGACCTGATGGATACAGATAAGTGTGCAATTTGTTCCAGATTTATTCCATAAAATGTCTTTTAAAAGTATTAAATTCAAAAGTTTTTTTCTTGTCCCCTCCTGATTTATGCAGCTAGCTCCAGCTAACTGATTTATAAGGCAATCAGCATCGTCATCCCAGAGAGTCCATGTGGAAGGTCTTGATAACCTTCCACCCACCACAACATTAAAGCGATTTGATTACTATCTTCTTAGTTTCAAAGAATACATAGAGATTAAAGGATTTTCAAATGTAGTCAGGTCTTTCAAAACAGTGTGGTTTTTAAGGGACGATAAAAACACTAAATTATAGTTATCTTATTAAGAAGATAACTCATAACACAGACAGAGGGGGATCTTGCTGAATGAGCCCATGGTGTTCCTCTTGTAGTTGATTAAACTTAGCATCTGACCATGTACTAACAAACTATTGTCTTAGATGCAGAAGGAAAATTGTCAGAACATAGTCAAAGTATGGAGATCTGTTTTAGAAAATACTGGCCTCTTCTAAACAGTTCAGTTGATGCTAATGTTAAGCTTACACTTTAGGATTTTTCTTCTAAAGCTCACTTTCCCCGAGCCACATTCCAGACACAAAATCTTATGCTTTATAATATATCAAAAAGGCCTGTAGCAATCTAAAAGTTGAATTATGAGTTTATGAGGCTCAATCGAAACTCCAGCTGCAGGTTCAGTGAGAAGACCTAACATTGGCAGAGCTATTTCATTCAAGTGCAAGTCTGCAATGCTTAGGCTGTTCTTTCATGGATTGAGTGCCTGGAGGTTTTCAAATCTCAATTTCCTGCAAAGGGATAGAAATGAGTAGAGATTCAAATAGATGAAGTGAGTCATCTTAAATTTGTGGTAACTCAGGGATGCGTGTCGTCTATAGATGCCCGGAGCCCTTTTGCATTCATGCCAAGCCAGGACTCTCTGGACTGCAAAAGAATCAATATATTTTTTTAAATTCTAAGGATGATTTTCAATAAACACCAGTGGTGGTGGTGGGGAAAGGTAGAATTATACATTAGCCAGGAATAAACTCTCATCGGGGGATAAAATGTCTACTTTAATTTCAGTAAGGGTAGAGCCTTGTAAACCAGTGATCTGCCCCCAGGCTAGAATTGGCTCATTAGTGCCAACTCTTTAGTGTGTTAATTTAATTAACTTAAAACTCACTTAGTGATCATTTAACCCTTATCTTCCCATTTCATTTGTATGGATATAAAGAAAGGAGGTTTGCAAATGCTTCAGATACATTATATTTCTTGACACCAGTTTTTTTTTTTTTTTAAAGAGAAAGTCATGTATGTGAAAAAAATTCAAATGTTCATAATAAGAAGAATCAAAAAGAGAGAGGTAATATATATATCTGTTTGCTGAGTAATTCTTTTATTGTACCTTTGTAATTCTCAAATTAATAAAGGCAAGAAAAAAAAGTGACAATTTGCCCTGATAACTGTATGCCAAGTCCTGGGAATCAGTCTGTTCAGAGATCTATCTTTTCTCCAGCTATAAAAAATTGAGTTAGCATCTATCTATTTTCATATTCATCTTTCCTGTCTTTTATTTTATTTGTTGGGTACTAATACTTGGCCATCAACATGCTGGGCATACAATGATAATCATCCTGACATAAATCCCTATTTCATGATCTACTGATTTGTATAAATTATCTGTCTTGGTTTCTTGAATTTTTCTAAAATTTTATTTAGTTTTATGTGTATGTGTGTTTTGGCTGTATGTATATATGTGCATAGTTGGTGCCCACAGAGCTCATAAAGGGCATGGGATGCTCTGGAACGAGAGTTACAGATAGCTATGAGCCACTATGTGGGTACTTGGAATCGAACATGGGACCTCTAGAAAAGCAGCTATCTCTCCAGTCTTCAGCTTGCTTTCTTAAAATTAATGGTTCTGTTTATACTCCACAAGTAAACTATGTACCCCTTTACCCCAGTGCTTCAAATGACATGGAAATGGAGTTCTAATTGCTTTAGGATATTCTTTTTTTTTTTTTATTGGTTACTTTATTTTACATTTCAGATATTATCCCCTTACCCCATTTCCCTCCCCTCCTGCCCAGGAACCCCCTATCCTATCCCCCCTCTTCCTGCTTCTGTGAGGATGTACCCCCACCTACCCCCCACTCCCACATCCCCACCCTCGAATTCCCCCCACACGGCATCCAGCCTTCATGGGACCAAGGATCTTCTCTCCCACTTATGTCCAACAAGGCCATCATCCCCTATATATACAGCTGGAGCCATGGGTCCCTCCCTAAGCGCTCCCAGGCTGGTGGTTTAGACCCTGGGGGCTCTGGTTGGTTGGTATTGTTGCTCTCCTCTTGGGTCCCGTACCCTTTCAACTCCTTCAGTCTTCACTCTATCTTCTCTGTTGGGAACCCCATGATCAGTTTAATGGTTAGCTGTGAGCATCTGCCTCTGAATATGTCAGACTCTTGCAGCCCTCTAAGGAGACAGTTATATCAGGCTCACTTTAGGATTTTCTTAACTCCATTTCTGCTAGTTGAAATTCCGGCCATCCCTAGTAGGGATTAAATATTCCTTTCCCTTTAAAAGCTCTTGAGATCTCACACTCAAAACTGATTTCTCCCCTGTTCCTCCAAACCAACAATTTTACTTACTCTGCATCACTTGCTGTTTTTGCTGTTTTAACTTGGAAAAGGATCACAGATTGTTTCATATGATAGTCTAGCTTTGAAAAAATTTTCACCCCATTGTGGGCCCTAGGGAAAAGGCACTGTTTTGCCTTTCCCAAATCATCCCTGTTAACAACTCTGGTGTATATATGCTTTCTTCATTGAGCTCAGAGAGTTTCAGAATAGCCCTGTGTTTGTGTCCTTAAGATCTTTTCTCTCGCATTAAGATGAAACTCTTTTTGGCCTTTATACATTATCTAATGTGAAGTGCCAAAGAACGCTCTTCCTAAGGACTCATCTATCTTGCAATGCCCTTTTAAGCCATATTTATCCTTCTCTTTTAAGTTGAAGGCCATTCTCTTTGTTCTGTTTGTGCCAAGTGTAGCCAAAAACTAAAGAAATCTTTTTTTTTATGTCTTTAACATGTTGATTAAGCCTTGGTTCACACAAACGTTTAGCTTTATGGGTACTGTGTGTTCATGTGCCAGCTCTTCTTTGATTTTTGTCCTTGGCTATGGGATGCTCATTCTTTGTTTTATACAAGTCCTTTAGAAGTCAGGTAGTCAACAGTGTGATTCCATTACTTTTCTCCTCTGATATCTGGCCTACCAAACACAAATACACCTATAAAGACAAAAGTGTGAGTCTTCTGGGCTCAAGCACATTTGGGTTCAGACTACTACTTTGCCTCTTATTACAGTTTCGTTAGCTTTCAAACTGGGATATGAAAATGTATTTACTAAGGCAGTAACCATGATTCTGAGCTATGGTGAGCTGTTAGTGCCCAGCATATAATAAATTTTGATTATTTAGAAATAGTGATTAAAAACTTGCGATTTCAAAAGTAAATAATATTGCTCTTAAAATCTTTAAAACGTTTATTTCTTATTTCTGTGTATGTGTGTATGTCTATATGAGTTTATGTGTACCAGGTTCATGAAACAGATGTTGGAGGCAAGAAGAAGGATGTCTGATCTTCCGGAACTGGGTTATAGGTAGTTGGGAGCTGTCATGGGCTTTAGAAAGTGAATTTAGATCCTCTGTGAGGAAGTATAAATGTGAATAGCCTTCTCTCTGACACCAAAACTCTCATAGATATACAATTTCCCTTCATAAATATTTAGCTACTTTTGGTGTTGCACTAATTCTTTCTATGAGGGTGTTTAGGTATTTAGGTCTCTCTTCCAGAGAAGATACTATTTTAGGACAATGTTAAGGGAACTTCATTGAATGATATTAGATACATCAGATTTATTAATCCTGGCAAGCAAGTACTAATAATGTTGCATCTGAGTGAGGCTATAGTGTAAGGCCCATAATATGTTGCCATCACATTACAGATATAAATGACGCAAATATAAATGGACATATGCCTGACATATGTTTCATATTATTAGAAATGAATAGCAAGTGCCAAATGTTGCAACCCATTTGAATACCAATATCCAAATGTCACAGTACACAGATGATACTCATTCGAAATTATGGTTCTTGAAAATAAAACAGGTACCTAAAGTTACTTATTTTATAGATCTTATTTTGTTTCAGTTTCTTGCATTCTAGACATAATTAGGAATAATATGAAAATTAGTTTTATTTTGCTCTTTTAAAGATAGCTTCTCATTTTGTTGCGGTAGATTTTAATGTCACTCTGTTGAGGATGAGGGGATCTCCCTAGATAGTCATAAATACCCCATCTGTTCACCCTTAATGACTAAGGCATATGCTTTTGGTATCATCTCAAGCCAACCAAGAATTTTATCTTTTCTTCCTATTTATGCTGCAGGAGGCAAACAGGAGAAAACACAATGCTACAAAACTGGCACTTGTTTGCAGAAGAACAATTATTTTTCCAACATAATATTTTTTATTGATTATTTGGGAATCTCACACAATGCACCTCAATCACACTTACTTCCCATTCCTTCCAGATCAACCCTTACACACTTGTACACCCCCTATAAAAGAAAAAAAATACACCAAGTTCAATTTGTGTTGCCTAAATACTCATTGGGGTATGGTCAAACTCCCACTCCTTAAAGGTAACTCAGTCTGCATGCTCCACCAGAAGCCATCAGCTGTGAAGAGCTACACTTCAATATTCCTATCACAAAAATGGATTCCTGTCTAGACTGTTTCTTTTTGGGGGATCTGGGGTTATAAAAGAATCCTTCAATGTCTGTTATTCTCAACTATGAGTCTTCAGTCATAGATACCACTCTAAAAGAACATTCATTGCTCATTACAGCCAGCAGCAGCACTGATCATGGTTTTCTAGTGGCAGCATCGACTATGGACACCCACACAGCCTCCAGTAGCAGCACAGACCTCAGCAGTAATATGGACCACAAAGATAAGCATGGTGTCAGGCAGTAGCACAGCCCACGGACACCAACATGGCCTCAGCAGAGAAGCAACTATTTAAAAAACTCAAACCAATCGAACTACCACCACCACCACCACCACTGCCGCTGCTGCCACCACCACCATATCCACCAAAACAACAAAACCCATCACCACCACAACAACAAAAAGAAATTCCCCTGTATCTTTGTTTCCATTGTCCATATTTGATTACTATATTCCTCAAAGTTAATTGTGATAGTAGCTAGGAGATTTTGTTGGTTTCGAAATGTACACTGCTTATTTCAGCAAGTGTAAGAATCATTCATCATCTATGGAACCTCTATGACCCCAAGGGAGTCATTGTTAATTGCTAGTGAAGACTTGACATTCATAAGCTATGCCTCTGGTAGAGTAGCATCTCTTCCAGTTTCCTCCTCTCATCAAAAATACTACATTATGCACCAAAATTAACAATAATAGAAGTAATATTGATGACACTCCATTATGAATCAAATGACAATCCTCCTCAGTGGAATTTTTTACGTGTGTGTGTGTGTGTTCTCATGTGCTCCATGAGGCATGTGAGGACAACATGTCCATTCTCTCTTTGTATGTTTCCCCCTTATTTGTGGATCCTAGATTTTTTTTTTTTATAAATACACAAAACCATTTTTATGTATATGGAATAAAATCAGATGTGAGACTGGGGAGAAGGAAGAGAACATGTGAGAAGGGGAGAGATTATCTGGAAGAATATGGGGATTGAATATGACCAATAGGATGAACTACTTTAATGAAAATGTCTTTATGGGATCCATCACTATGTGCATGAATATATATAGAATAAAGAAAAAAACAGGATAACAGACCAAATGCAAAGGTATCTACTTGATTGGATCTTGGAACAGAAAGTGGATGTTAATGGAACAAGTGTTGGCATCTCAGAGTCAAAAAACAAGAGCCAGAAAGAGAGAAAGATCCAAATAATTTCAGAATCATCAGGTCAACCCAAACCACCTCTACCACAAAAAAACCAGGAAACATGTTGAAATGTTGAAGAGGTGTAAACGAGATCTCATAGTGTTTTTGTTTTTGTTGTTTTTCACAGTTCCTAGAGCAACCAAAATCTTTAAACTCTTGGCTAAGTCCCATCAAGAGCTACATTGAAAGATTCCAATCTGCTGCTAGCTACCTGGCTTTCTTGACTATCTGCCTTATAAATTGGTAAGGATTTGATGAAAACTGTGATCTTTCAAATGAGAAAACAACACAGTGCTTGCACAAATGTTAAATGTCAATAGAAACAGCAATGTTCCGTTTTCATCCCCTTTTAGAATTCTTAAGTAACTTCAAACTTGTATTTTGAAACATATGAAGAAAACATTGTTAATGTTTTTATTGTGAGGAAACCATAATGGGTCTGTGATGTAGCTCAGTAGTATAGTTCTTGTTTAACACGTACAAGGTTGTGGTGGGCCTCTTTCATCTTAACAAATGTGTATAATTCTCTGATTTCTAAGTAACTTCATGCTTAGAAGGGCAAAGTAAACTCCATTAGTGGGACATGTCTTCCAAGATTTTGAGCATCTCTCTATGTATGGCTTCAACAAGATTAAAATACATATTCAAGTAACTTAGTATAGTAGGTTATTCCTTAGAGAAAGTTCTCCATTGTGTATAAGCAGATTCTCTCTGTTATGTCAGTCAAAGCATGGTAATCAGAGTTACCTGATACACTTTTTTTTTCAGTGTCATTACTTTACATAAAATTTACTGTTTAGAAATAAAAATTCTGGACTCTTCAAGTTTTCTTTCCCCATTGTTGGACATTTTGGTTAAGGTCACTCCTATTGAGTCTTGAGAGTCCACCTCCAGTAGATAGATAGAGCCTCAAGTGAAGGGATGGGGTTACCAACCTACAGTCAATATTTCTGACCCAGAATTGTTCATGTCTCAAAGAACTGTAGGTACAAAAATGGAGAAGAGACTGAAGCAAAGGCAGTCCAGTGACCGGCCCAACTTGGGACCCACCTCATGGTGGGGATACCAAAGTCTGACACTCTTAGTGATGCTATGGTGTGCTTACAGATGGGAACCTGGCATGGCTGTTCTCTTGAGAGGCCCTACTAGCAACTGACTGAGACAGACACAGACACTTACACCTAATCACTGGACTGAAGTTGGGGACCCCTATGGTTGAATTAGGGAAAGGACTGAAAAAGCTGAAGGGAATGGCAACCCATAGGAAGACCAGCGGTCTCAACTCACCCTGACTCCAGGGAGATCCCAGAGACTGAGCCACCAATCAGGCAGCATACAGGAGCTGGTCAGAGGTCCCTGGCACATATATAGCAGAGGACTGCCTGGTTTGCCTTCAGTGGAAGAAGATGTGCCTAATCCTTGAAAGATTTGAGGACTCAGGGAGCAGGGAGGCCTGGTGGTAGAGAGAATACCCTCTCAGAAGCAAGGGGGAGGAAGAAGGATATGAGGAACTATGAGAGGGAACTGGGATGGAGGGGAAGAGCTAGAATGTAAATAAATAAATAAATAAATAAATAAATAAATAAATAAATTCTGAGGTCAAGTATGAATGCTAGTTTTTTTTTTTTTTAAAATGGGATTCATATAACATGTTCTTAAATTAAGACTCTGAGTTTTACATAGATTCTCACCCAGAATCTCATGCTTGCTAGTATTCTGGGAATTCAATTAAATTTAATTTTAAATTAAAAGCTACTTAAGATAATATTAGTTGAAAGACATTTAAAGAATTCTTTAATTATTGCTTAACATGCAAAATTGCTTGCAATATGAGGAAACTTGAACTTTACCCTATATTTTGTTATCTTCTTTTAATTCAAAAAGAAAAATTTATTGTTCCATTACTTTCTTCCTTGATCCAACTATACCAAATTAAAAAAAAAAAAAAACTTTTCTTTATACTGTACGTGTTTGTATAACTTTCTACTACTGCTCAGAATCCTTTTTCATAATTCACTGTGTTATAAATGTAGTTATTCAGGCACAAGTTACATGTGTTTTGTGAAGTCTTTATTGAATTGCTCAGGGCAGAGCTGTCTTCCTTTGCCCACATCTCTATTACAGCACTCGGCAGATCACCACCAGAGAACAAATGTGTGTTTCCCGTTTCGCACTTGGTATCTAGGTATTCAGAGTCTTTATTGTAGAATGGAGTATTCTGTTAGAGAGATAGAACATATTATGGTTTGTGATTCCAGAGGATTAGAGTCTGGGATGGAAGAGTAGAGGCACCATTAATGGTGGCTGCAGCAAAAGCTAAGGGCTCATATCTTGAACCACAAACACAAATCAGAGTAAGTGAATTAGAAATGGTGTGTCTTTAAATGTTCAAAGAATGCCTTTAGCAATACACTTCCTCCAACAAGGCCATATCTCCAATGCCTTCCCAACAATACTACCAACTTGGGACCAAGCATTCAAATGCTTGTGACATGGAAGATACTTTCCAAAAATTATTTGTTCTAAAAACTCAGATCTTACAGCAACAAAACATATCCAACTAGATTTAGTGAGTTCTCATAGAGGTAGTTTGGAACCAAAATTGAAACGATGTGCCCTTTCTTTGTGCCAGATTGTCTCAGTTTAATGGTGAAAATAATGATAAGAACACATCTCTAAAATTTGTATTCTTCTACATTATGCCGGACAGAGTGGCCTAAACAAATGACCAGGCCACTGAAATTTGAAAAATAGGAATCATAAGGGGAATAATAGATCTTTGAAAATGCTATATGGACCATAATACTATAGATGCTTCCCAAAGTATGTGTACATACATATATAACAGGAATTTAAATGGAATTGCCTTATAACAGGTAGATGATGCCTCATGTAGACACTATAGGCTGTCAAATAAAAAGCTCATTGCCATATCTAAGGCTATTGTAGCTGCCTTTTATTTATACTTGTAAATTGGTGCATATCTCAATCCTCACAAGAGTAACTTCTTTCTGAAGTACATACTAGTTAACACAGAACCAAAGAACTGCTCAAGGTTCAGAATATAAAAGAGTTCAGAGTGCTTGTTCCTACATATGCAATCCATAGCACACCCCCTACCCTAAGATTGAAGAATCATCAAAGAAGAGGTGTCAGAAAGGGTGTGAGAGTTAAAGGTAGTGGAAGCCTGGAGTCGAACAGATTTCCCATACAAAACAAGGCTGATGCTCATGGGAACTGACAGCAGCCCTGGGTGCATACAGAAAGTACATTTTGTACTTCATGAAGAGAGAGGTATCTAAACAGAGACGGCTATGTACCTGATCCAAAGAGACACAGATTGAAGTTGGGGGATGCTGGTATAACTGTAATGTGTAAAGGAAAGTACTTATATTTGTATTCAAAATATACGAACAGGTCTTAAGAGATAGAAATCACTTCTTGTCTATTATCAGCTCGTAATTGATCAAAACTTGACATAGGAAGAAAAACTACAGAATCTACAAAAAACCATGAAGACTCACTTATATAGTTCTGAATGATCTGTGAGTAATTGAGTAAATCATGGAGTCAACTTAAAAAGTTATGGAAACCAATGAAAACAAAAAGCTAAAGGTTACTAGAACTCTTCAGGTACAGCAAAGGAAGGTCTAAGAGATAGATTTAGAGATATAAACACCCATATTAAAAATTAAAAGAGATCTCAAATAATCCAACAATGTTCCAACTTGTTAGAAAAATAAGTTAAACTTCAAATAAGAAGAAACAATAGCGATGCTATGTTACACCACTCAGGATGGCTATCATTCATGAAAAAAAACCCAAATGTGGTTTGGATATGGAGACAGCATATTTATATATGGGAAAAATCCTTATCTCCCATTGGCCATTCTGCAAATCAGACAGTCACTATGGAAATCAATATGTAGGTTCTTAAAAAAAAACAAACAAACTAAAATTACATCTATCATATCACTTTGACATTTCACTCCTGGTTATGTACCTGAAGAATTCTATGTCAGAAAGGCAAAGAGATATGTATACATCCATTGATTGTTGCCAAGCTATAGAACTAGCCTAGATATCTATCAACATACGAATGAATAAAAACAGCATAGTACATATTCACTAAGATATTTTATTCAGCTATAAAGAATGAATGCTAGATTTTAAAGAAAAAAATGGGAATGAACATTACCAGATTAAGCATAATAAGCTAGACTCAGAAAGACAGTTATTACCTACTTTCTGTTATAAACTAGATGAGGTCTTCAATGGAGGAGTTAGAGAAAGGACTGAAGGAGCTGAAGGGGCCTGCAACCCCATAGGAAGAACAACAATATCAACCAACCAGATTCCCCAGATCTCTCAGAGACTAAACCACCAACCAAAGAGTACACATGGAGGGACCCGAGGCTCAAGCTCATATGTAGCAGAGGATACATTGTGGGACATCAATGGGAGGAGAGGCCCTTGTCTGAGAAGGCACAATGCCTCAGTGTAGGGGAATGCCAGGGCAGTGAGCAGAGTGTGGGTAGGGGAGCACCCTCATAGAAGCAGGGGAGGGAGATGGGATAGGGGGTTTCTGGAGGAAACTGGGAGAGGGATAACATTTGAAATGTAAATAAAATATCCAATAAAATAAGCAAAAAGAAAAGAAACTGGAGGAAAGTAGAGGAGAGATATTGGAGGATATGTGGAATGAGAGGAAGAGAGAGACAAACAGCAGATAAGCTCCTGGTGTAGAGTAATAAAAATACTCACAGAAGAATTCAAAGGAGATCATTTCACATCTGCAACCTAATTTTACACACTATAAAAATAAAGAACAATGAAATAAAGCCAGGGTGAACAGAAGGGACTCAATCATACTGCAGAACAGAGATAAAATATTGAACATAAGAACAACAGGAAATAAAACTAAGAGTTGATTGCTTGTAAAAAAATAATAAAATTCCCATCCTTAAGCTAGATTGTCAAATAAGTAGAGAGGAAACTCAAATAACTAAAAGCAGAAATGAAAGTCAGCAATAAGAACAAATTTAAGTAAGTACAATAAAAATGTATAGCAATGAATTGGATAATTTAGGTGAAATGAAGGACATCATGAATTTTCCAGGCAAATGGGTGGAACTAGAAAATATCATCCTGAGTGAGGTAACCCAGACCCAAAAAACCATGCATGGTATGTGCTCACTGATAAGTAGATACTAGCCCAAAAATACTGGATACCCATGCGACAGGCCACAGACCCAAAGAAGGTAAACAAAAAGGAAGGCCCAAGTGTTGATGCTTTAATCCCACTTAGAAGGGGGAACAAAATAATCATAGGAAGCAGTGAGAGGGAGGGGCCTGGGTAGGAGAAGAGGAGAAGGGGGACAGGATTAGGTATAGGGGGAGACAGCAAAGAAGCCCAGAGGGTCAGGAGAATGAATAGAAACGTGCAACAGTGTGGGGTAGGGGGAAACCTCTAGAAGGTCCCAGACACCAGGGATGTGAGAGGCTCTCAGGACCCAATGTGGATGACTTAGCTGAAATGCTCAACATTGGGTAGATGGAACCTAAAGAACTACCTCTAGTAGAGAGACATGGCCCCTATTTGGGGCATGGGACCACCCAGTTGTTTTCAAAATTCTTGACCCAGAATTGTTCCTGTCTGAAGGAAAGTCAGGGACAAAAATAGAGCAGAGACTGAAGGAAAGGCCATCTAGTGACCGCCCAACTTGGGATCCATTCCATGCGCAGGCATCAAAGCCTGACACTATTACTGATAACATGGTGTGATCCTAGCATGGCTGTCCAATGAGAGGCTATACCAGCCGCTGACTGAGACAGATGCAGATACTTACAGCCAACCATTGGACTGAGGTCAGGGACCCCTATGGAAGAGTTAAGGGAAGAATTTAAGGAGCTGAAGGGGATTGCAACTCCATAGGAAGAATAACAGTATCAACTAACCTGGACCCCTCAGAGCTCTGAGAGGCTAAGCCACCAACCAAAGGACATACAGGGCTGGTCCGTGGCCCCCACTACATATGTAGCAGAGGACTGTGTTGTCTGGCTTCCATGGGAAAAGTTGGTCTTAGTCCTGTCGAAACTTGATGTCTCAGGAAGGGGGATGCTAGCAGGGTGAGGTGGGTGGGGAGCACCCTCTCAGAAGAAAAGGGATGGGGGACCAGGAAGGGAGGCGACATTTGGAATGTAAATAAATAAAATAATTAATAAAAAAGAAAAGAAAGAATAGAAAAGAAGAGATCTTTGCATAGAATAGAGTATTAATTTATGCTGGTGAAATGGTCATTTGAAAACCTAAATTATTGGATCTATATTATTAAAGTGTCAGCTTCAGAAAAGAAAGAAAGAAAGAAGTCTTAGAAACACACATGCTATCCAGGATCAATGACAAAGAAACAGAAAATAGAAACAAACCTGTAAACAGGATGGATACGAAGAAGGAACCCAAGTCTCCCAAGGAAGAAAAGCCCTGGAATAAGGGTTGTCTCATGATGAATTCTATCAAATATATAAAAAGTGCTATAAATTCTTCTCAAACTCTTAAATACATGAAGGGTAGGGGGAAATCTTTCATAAATTATTCTCTGAGGTCAGTTATCTGGATAACCAAGTCACATAGGAAACAACCAAAACAACAGCAACAGAAAAACCCTAGGGTAAAATCCTTTACAAGCACAGATGGGAAAATTAAAAAAAAATGCTATTAATAAAATAAAAATATATACTATTAAAGGAATTCCACAAAATATTTAATGATTATATACTGTGACCAATATATTTGTTGGGTTTACTCCTGGAGTTTAGGTGTATGAAAACCACTCAAACAAAATGAAATCAAATAAATGTGACCATCTCAATTCATACCGAAATCATTTGACTAAACTCAATATTCTTTCAAGATTTAAAAAGTCAAGAAATATTGTGAAGTATCTGATACAAAATTAGTTCAAATACTCAAGAAAATATAAAGGAAATCAGCCTGACACATAGAAGGCGAGGTATTTTCAAATCATATCTAACAACATACTCAAACATGAACAATTGAAAACTTTCCCTGCAAGATCTTTTTATAAGTTGCTTTTAGTCATAGTAGTTTATCATAACAAGAAAAATACCTAATTCAAACGTCAAAATAAAAAAGTATGTACGCACTCATGTGCATGCACACACACACACACACACACACACACACACACACAACCTTTATATTCACTGTCTAAGCAAAACTTCTTGAATAGTTCTGAAAGGTATCTGTACTCCCCCTGAACACCTACACTCCGGTGTCCTCCCCTTCCCCACATCCTGCCTTTTTGTGTTTATAACCCCTGTGTGAATAAGTAAAAATTATGATTTGATTTAAATAAATAAATACATAAAAAATGGCCAGGACTGGGTAAAGTGCATTAGTCTCCAACAGAAATTGTTTACTTTTTATGTTTGAGAGAGAATTTCATATAGTCCAGGCTAACCTTGAATTCATTATCTAGCAGAGGCTATATTGGAATCCCTATTACCCTGCCTCCATCTCCCATGTGCTAGGATAGCATGCATGTGCCACAAAACTAGCAGTAATTTCATCATACTGAGAAGAACAAGGAAACTTCCCCACCCCCAAATTGTATTATTTTGAGATTAAAATCACTTATCACAGAAAGGGACAATATGGAAATAAAATTATATTCAAAACATATTAATAACTCTTAATCTCAGCTAAGATGTTTTATTTTATTTTCTACTTCAGGTTTTTTTTGAAACCAAATCTCATGTAGCCTAGGTTGGCATTGGTCCCGTTGTGAACTCCTGGTCCTTCTGCTTCTTCATACAGAAGCTAGGACTATAGGTGTCCACCAACACACCTGGAAGTAATCATATTTTTTCCCTGCTTCTGTAGATTTACCATTGCCTTGTGTATATCAGGCAATCACACTGTTCTTAAATTTAATCCGCAGCCATTTAGCTGACTTGTTTATAAAATGTAGCAAGCTGGTTCTAAAATGCATGTGGTATTGCAAGAGTAAACGAATAGTAAAACAGCCTTAAAATACAAATCAGAAGATTCATACTATTTTTAGGCATGTCACTTAAGATATAAGCAATTATAACAAATAGATGAATTTGACTTAATTAAAAAGTCCTGCTTTTCAAGAGATATTTTCATATGTATGAGTATTTGACTGCATGTACACTTGTTCACCACAAGTGATCAATGCCCGTAGAATCCAGAAGAATCAAATCCCAGTCCTCTAGAAGAAGAGACATTGATCTTAACTGGTGTACCATTTCTCCAGTCTCTACATACATTTTAAATAAAGTGGCTCAATTGCACAGCATTTGAATTCTATCTCAAATAAAAACAAAAAACCCAGATGATTGAGAAAACCCAGATGATTGAGAAATGTTTCGACCCAAAATTTATCCTGTATATAACAAATGCAAAGATGGGGATGGAGTAGAGATGGCGGAAGTGGTCAACCAATAAAGAGCACAACCAACCACCTAACAGCACTTCCTGCACCTGTATATAAGCTTTAATGGTAAAAGCTCCCCTTGGGATAGACTCCAACATAGGAGAGACACTTGTACCAATATAAGGAACTATTTGAGTAGAGGTCTAGTAAAGGTTAAGTTCCCAACTCCTCCTGGAAACTGAAATCCTACTTGGCAGAAAGAGTCATGTACATTGGTAACTGACATCCTGGTTGGCAAATTAAAAAAAAAAAAAAAAGACAAGTCTCATCCTGATAGACAATTTAGGACATAAACATTAGACAAGGCAAGTCCTTGCCGTAGTTGAATATTCTAACCAATGGGAAAGGATAAATTTACAACAAAGATATGTTCCTAAAGAAATCCCCTATTCCTAAATCCTGATTGGTAAAATAACTTGGATTTAAAAACACTGTAGAATCTTAACTTGGGGTCAGTGGTTCAGTTCCCAAATCTGGACCATGGCCTTGGTCGACCAGTCCTGGGGCATCTGCTCAATAAAGTATGTCTCTCTGACCTTAGATCAGTGCTTTTTGTGGCTTGTGAGTTGATTCCTGGACTCCAGCAAGACCCGCAGCCAAACAGTGGATGGAGCATAGAACTCTTATGGAAGAATAGGAGGAAGGATTTCAGGCCCCTGAAGGGGATACAAACTCCACAAGAAGAAAAACAGAGTCAACTAACATTGACCCTTGGGGGAAATCTCAGAGACTGACCCACCAACCAAAGAACATGCACAGACTGGACCTAGCCCCACCCCCCAATATATGTAGCACATATGCACCTCAGTTTTCATGTGGGTCCCTCAACAGCTGGAGTTGCGGCTATCCCTAAAGCTGTTTCCTGTCTATGGAATAAGTCTCTCTAACTGGGCTGCCTATTTTGGCCTCAGTGGGAGAGGATTTGCCTAGTCCTGCAGAAACTTGATGTGCTAGGGTAGGGGATACACAGGGGGCACCCTCTCAGAGGAGAAGGGGAGGGGAGGGGGGATGAACTGTGTGAGGAGGTACTGGAGGGGCTACAGCGATCTGGATGTTAAGTGAATAAATAAATTTAAAAAATTAAAATTAAAAAAAGAAAACTGAGCCAAGTATGGTAGTGCACCCCTGTAATACCAGCTAAAGCAGGAGAATTGTGAATTCTTGGATTAATAGTGAGTTTCAGACATGTGTGAGCAACAATGTAAGACAGATCCTCAAAAAGAAGCAGAAGGCCAGCCAACAAAACCCAAAATAAAGGGAAAAAAATAGTAGGAAAATAGTGTTTATAATGAAGGGAATGGTCAGGTTAGTCAATGTGTGTGTCTGTTATGTTTTGGTTCCTGGACTCCATGTTAATTAATTGAAAGGCAAACATGTTTTAGGAATAAAAAAACACCCGCTAAAGCAAAAATGTAGTCTTAAATGAGTGACTTTTGAGTGACAGGCGGACAATTTAACAGAACTCAAGAAAATTACCAAGCAGAAGGTTCGTAAGTGAGGACGCCTCAATCCCACTTGAGAGGGAAAAGAAAGCAATCACAGGAGTGGGGGGAGGGAGGGACCTGGGCGGGAGAGGGGACAGGGAGGGGAAAAGAAGAACATGATCAGGTATTGGATAGGAGAAAAGGACTGAAGCCTTGAGGGCCAGCAGAAAGAATGGAAACAGGCAACCTTGGGAGGTAGGAGGTGGGGAGACCCTCCAGAATGCACCAGAGACCTGGGAGGTGAGAGACTTTCAGGACTCAAAGGGAGGGACCTTAGATGAAGTGCTCTACAGTGGAGAGAGGGAACTTGTAGAGCTCACCTCTAGCAGAAAGACAGGGCATCAAGTGAGGGAGGGGGTTGCCATCCCACAGTCAAAACTCTGACCCATAATTGTTCCTGTCTAAAAGAACTGCAGGAACAAAAATGGAGAAGAGCCTAAGGAAAGGGAGGTTCAGAGATAGGCCCAAAGTGGGATCAACTCAAGGGGAGGTGTCAAGGCCTGACACTATTACTGAGGCTATAGAGAGCTCACAAAAAGAGACCTATCATGACTGTCCTCCAAGAGACCCAACAAGCAACTGAAAGATCACATGCAGATATTTGCACCCAACCAATGGACAGAAGCTGCTGACCTCTGTGGTTGAATTAGAGAAAAGCTGGAAAAACCTGAGGAGGAGGGAAACCCTATAGGAGGACCAGCAGTCTCAATTAATCTGGAACCCGAGATTGCTCAGACACTGAGCCACCAACCAGGCAGCATACACCAGCTGATGTGAGGACCTCAATATGTATACAGCAGAGGACTGTTGGGTCTGGACTCAGTCAGAGAAGAGAAGATGGACCTAACCCTCAAGAGACTGGAGGCCCCAGGAAGTGGGAAAATCTGGTGGGGTGGAGGTGGGGAGGATGGGGACATCCTCATAGAGATGGAAGGGGAGAAGGTATGGAATGTGGAACAGTCAGAGTGTGGATTGGGAGGGGATAAAGACTATGCTGTAAAAAAAAGATTAAAGAATCAAAAATAGATGGAATCTGTTGAGTGAATGAGGTAAGGGAAAAAAGAGGTTTAAGAACCAAGTCTTAGGAATTCCTTGTTAAGGAGTAAAAAAAGAGAAGCAACACAAGAAGTAGAGATGGTATAATAATAAAACCTTTTTAAATATTGAAATTATAAGCCAGGTGCTATGAAAAATACACTTATAATCCCAGCAGTTAAGAGGTAGAGGCAGAATGATCAAGAGTTCAAGGTTATCTTCAACTAAATATGAAGTTTGAGGCCAACCTGGTATAAATGAACTTTGAGCACAAAATTAAAAAGGGGAAGAGGAGGAGGAGGAGGGAGGAGGAGGAGGAGGAGGAGGAGGAGGAGGAGGAGAGAGGAGAGGAGGAGGAGGAGGAGGAGGAGGAGGAGGAGGAGGAGGAGGAGGAGGAGGAGGAGGAGACAGCACACAAGGGGAAAAATGAGAATTTGAGTCTTTAGAGAAGACCTGAAAGAATACTGGTCAGCTGGGTTTGGACATGTTAAATTTATAGTTTTATTCTAAGGTAAATACCACCTCATTTTTGCTATTTCCTATTTCACAGTTGGTTTCTAGATGTTATGTAATGTGCTAAAATGTGTTTTGTACAGCTCTGGAACCAATATATTCTCATATACTAATAATTCTCCAACTGTAATCTATAACAGTTATTGATCACTGAGGACTCACATGATTTAAAAGTGTGTAGTGACAGATCATGCAGACTGCTCTCAATTGTAGATATGACCGATCCTGGATCCTGTCCTCTCTGTGAACCACCAAGGCCCCTGCAGCCAGCCCTTCAACATTCTCTTCATAAAGCTATGAAAGTGTCACAGAGGGAAAAGGCAGATTGTTGAATAATTTCTGTGTTTTGTTCACTTTAAAATCCTCTCATTAACCTTATGTTTATTTATGGAAATAAACCTTAGCCTCTTTCACTGAGTTTTAGACATTTTCCTGTAAGTCTCTGAGATAGGAAAGATTTTTGAGATGGGTTCTGTTTTTCTGTGGACAAAGTGTATAATTCTGACAATCAGGATTCACCATTTACTTTTTTCCCCCAAATTTCCAAAACCATGGATCTACATCTCTAAATCAAAGTATAGAATCTAGGTCTATAAATACCTCTTTTGCCACAACAGAAGTTGATGCTAAAGGGAAGGCAGCTGCGCTCACACACACAGTCTGTACATTTTAATTTTGGTTCTAGGCATCAGATCTGGTTTTTTTTTTTTTTTTTTTTTTTTTGGCACAGATGATCTGTTGAGTCATTAGGATCAACGCCATGTCCATTCTTGGGTTTCTTTCATAATTGTTTGTGTTCTAAACGATGAGATTTTATATTGCTTTGGGGCCAAGAATCATCATTTTTGATTGCAAATGAAATAGCATACATCCCTCTCAGATGGAAGAAATGGTGTAATGGACATTGTGGATTTCTCCCTTAATGTCAATCTGAGCCATGTACTGCCCAGAAGGGATTAGACTTGAGGATATAGCTAATCAGAAGAGATACACAAAACATTCCCCAGATGACTAGATTGCAAAATCTCAAAAATGAAAGATAGAGACTAATTCTTACAGCAGTTAGTCTATCTTAACTGTTTTCAGTATTTCAGAGACCTCAGCATTAAGAATGAGGTATTATTATCTTGATTGAATTAATTAGAAATTTGAAACAAATGAGTCAGATATTTGATCCAGAATATTACAACAAATAATTGATGTGGAATCTGAGTCTTATCTTTCTTCAAGTTTATTTTACCGCTTATCATAGCAAGTATGATTTGTAACTTTGATGCTTCCTAACAATGTGTTGTATGTCCTGCTTTATATTATTTTCAGGGTGTAGGTGCAACTTGTTCAGGAGGAACTGATCGCATTCCAAAGGGATCCATATATATTCTGCTTCATATAAAGCAGAACTAACAATTTTAGCTTACCGTACATTAAAGCTCTATTTCTTAGGAATGTGAAGACATTCTTGTTAGTAAATCATTTTAATGCCTAGCCCTGCAAATCTAAAAGTCTTAGTTTTTCATCCAAATTTTGTAGCATAATTGAAAGACGGAAATGTTTACCCAGTGTGCTGCTTTTTCTCAGTGTTCCATAAAAGTCCTAACGTATTTATTAATTTACCAAACTAATGCATTGACCCCAAAAAGAACCTCAGGCCTGAAAGACACCTGTTAATGCAAGAGGGCAAAAGAAGCTCTTGTAGCACAGTTTTTAAGACACATGAATTGTCAATGGTCTTTCAATATCCTTATTCCTCATGTAAAAATATATTTCTATGATTATTATTATTTAACTATGTTCAAACAAGACAGGATCCAAGTAGTTGCCCAGTGAATTTACATCATTTTATTTGTGAGGAAACTGAAGCCCAAAGTAAGGGAATAACTTGTGACTTATACCCTGGAGTGTTACATTTCAGTATAACACTGAGAGTAAAATAAAAGCATGTGAAGGGAACTTTTACTTCTAGTCCTGAAATTTGAGAGTGTTCCTCTCTGCTTTTAAGGAGAAAAGTGAGGTTAGAGGAATAGACGTGTTCTCTCTCTCTCTCTCTCTCTCTCTCTCTCTCTCTCTCTCTCTGTCTGTCTGTGTGTAGTATGCATGTTGGAAAATGTAAAAGTTTAACCACCACTAGTTTTTATAAAGAAATGCCATGGACTTTTGACTTGTATTCAAAAATGACTTGCTGCCAAGAAAGTTTTGGCTCACACGGCAAGTGGGAGATAGGATCATTTTTGTTTCAGAGCCACCAACAATGCATAGCTGTCACAGTTACTAATGTATACTTTAGGGTTTGGGAGGCTGGAATTCTTTAACGTGGACGTATCCGGGATTTGCTTAGAAGAAAACACACACTTCCAAATACCTTCCACATCTGGATCCCACACTCTGAGACTTGGCAGTTTGACTGCTTTAAAAATGTTGCAGTCTTGTTAGATAACCTGCCAGAATATGTTGAAATGATACATAGTTTGGAATATTCCACATATGGGTAAGTATGTAAGTCCCTCAGTGCTGTTTTTCTTGTCCTTAATCTGTCAGGGATGTGTGTATATTCTAAACACACAATCAAAAATTATAGTAACATAGTGCAGAGCTTGCTATTTGTTCATCTTTGTTTTAATTTTCTTTCCTGGGAAAGTGCCATTTAAAAGGTACATTGTTTAATGTACTGGCCAAGTTGCCTGGAAAATCTTGCACAAGACAGTTCTCTAATTGTAATGCATTTTCTCTACGTGGAACTCTTTACATAATTGCAATTGCGTTGTCCATTGGGAATTGCTGGAGTTTAGTAGTCACAAAAGCTTGGAGTGCAGGCTGAGAATTTTGATGGTTTCATCAGGATGACTATCCTGATACTGGTGACTTGGGGTGTTAATGTGAAAAGGAGGGGACAGGAAGGAATGTCATGTCTTAAATGTGATTAAGAATTAATTGTTTCCATGTTCATGCAGTGTCTTACATGTCAACATGACAAATCATTATAATGAGGCTGAAAAATAATCTTTAGAAAATTTTCTCTTGCATTTTTCTTCTATCTGGGACTGCTACCCCTTAGAGTTTGTCATTGTTGCAAATTTCCTTCAGAGGGGTAGTAATTCTTTGGAAGGTGTTTCTCTATGAAGACTTGCAGCATAATGCACATAATACATGGATTTGTCAGCACCATGTATTGCTTCAAGTGGTAAAGTTAATTTTATGTGTATTTTACAGCAATTAAAAATATTATTGTGAGACCAGTGAGATGGCTCCTCAGGCAAAGGTGGTTGCATCCTGATAGGATGGCAAGCCTGGTGATGGCCTGCATTCGACCCTCAGAACCCATAGAAGATTGAAGAAGAAAAACAACTCCACAAAATTGTTCTCTGGCCACCATGTGACCACTGTGGCACATGTTGTGGCCACATACACTCATTATGCATCATACACACACACACACACACACACACACACACACTCATACACACAGAGAGACACAGACACATACACACCCACAATAACAAGTAAATAAATGAATAAATAGATAGATAATATAAATTAATGTGACATACCTGGACTATTGAGTTATGCACTTAAATGAATGTATTATTATGATATATGAATACTGACATAGTTGAAAGATATCTACTATATTCTTACTTAACTATATTCTTGGCCCTCCTTCCCTATTTGTTTTCCATCATTTTCTGATTTGTGGTTTCAGGTATTTTATACAATCGTTATTTGCCCACCTTTCTTAGCGTATTTGTCATTGCTTTTTAAAATGAAATAACATAAAACCCAACCAGGTTTTAGTGATTGCTCCAAATTTTTCAAAATATGTGTGGCTAATTCACCCAGATTAATTTTTGTTTTGAGACAGGGTCTTGATCTGTAGTTCAGGCTCACGTTGAATTCATGATTCACCTGTCTCAGCCTCCCAAAAGCTGGAGTTACAGGGCATGCATCATTATTTTTGGCTATCCAGGTCCACATATACAGAACACTATAGCACTTTTGAGTAATGTAGGCTTCCTGTAGTAACAAAACTTTCAGAATTCCTCTCCCATCACTGTTGTTACTCATCTCACATTAATGTAAGTATACATAGACAAAATCAAATATATTTGATTATTTTACAAAGCTTTGAAAAATCTGATAATAATAATAATAATAATAATAATAATAATAATGACCATTCTACCTTTCATTTAGTTCTTTCCCATAGCTCGCTCTTTCTTTCTGTAGATATAAACATCATCATTTTCTTTTTGTCTGAAACACTACATTTCTTTCAGGGCAAACCTTCTGCCACAAAAATTACTTCCACTTTTGCATCTGTGTGAACTCTTTATATTGTCTTTGCTTTTGAGAGTGTGTGGAGATGCGCATGTGTGTGGATGCATGTGCATGTGGTGGGTGAAGATTAATGTTGGGTTTCTCCCTTAACTGTTCTCCACTTTATCAGTTGAGACAGCATACCTCACTGAACCCGGGCTTGCTGATTGGCTAGATTATGCCGATAGCAAATCTTAAGACTATTCTTGCTTCTGCCTCCTCAGGCCTGGGATTATAAGAAACTGTGCCTATATCTATCTCTAACTTTTCCATGGACCCTGGGGAGTCACATTCAGTTTGCTTAAGTGACAAGTACTTTATCAATGAAGTCACTTCCTCAGACTTCTCATTTGTTTTTGAAGATGGTTTTGCAAGATACAGAATTCTAGATGAACTTTTTTTTTCTGTCTCCATTCTTCAACTCCTTTTGTGTTGGTACATATTTGCTGAGCTATTGACAAAAATTCCTTTTGTTTGCTTTTGAGACAGGGTCTCACTATGGGGCACAGGCTGTCATAGAGTCACATTCCTCCTCCTGCTTCTACTGCTTGAGTGCTGGGATAAAATGATGTGCTTCTCATTTGAACTCTTCTATAGGCAGCATGTTTTCCTGTTTACGGTGTCTTTCAAGAATTTGTTTTTATTATTATTTTATCTTTTGAAGTTTGTAGAATGTTGTAGTAGTACTGTTTAGAGCCATGTGTTATGTTTAATGTTCTATGAGCCTTGGGGATCTGACATTAATTTAGGAAAATTCTTATATTTTATTGTTTCCTGTATTTCTTGTGTTTCCTTTTTAAAAATATTTAGTTTTGTATTTACTCATATGCATCTTTGTGTGTCTATGCAAGTATACCCCATGCATACAGTGGGCATGGAAGCCAGAAGT
>JAJTUV010004454.1:0-20510 GCA_021653895.1 Mastomys natalensis
AAGGCTTAATTTTTCAAAACCCACTTTTAATAAAGGTTCTTAAATGCTTTAACCTCCCATCTAGCCCTCCATCCACTAGAGGTAAGAGAAAGGAAGGTTAATAGAGCAAAGAAGGATGTGGACTTGTTTAGGAATAGCTTTTTGGAGGAAATCCAATCTACATTGTCAGGACATCAGCAGTTCAGTTCACATAAATGAGCAGCAGTGGCTTGATCCACTTGCAAACACCATTCCTAATCAGCAATGTCAGGTCAGTCCAGAAGAAACCATGAGGCTCTGTCAATCAGCCAGTGTCAGTGGAAGAGACAAGAAGCCATCAGAACACTACCAGAAGTTCTTGGTGGGGTTCTCTCTATGAAGTCATGACAAATGATGACCAGCAAAGAATGTTAAGGAAAACGAATACCATACAGTGTTGTCAGTGAAGACCAGAGTCATCAAAGCCCAAAGATGGCCAACATAGAATGGTAAGGCATACCAATACCACACAGTATCACTCATGGTCTGTTGGGTTATATTTATACACTTTTCCAAATATCACATGTTCTCTGAAGCATCCACTGTAGCAAAATATCACATTCCTTTTTTCCAGCCTGCTTCCAGAGAAACATCAAGTGTCTCTTCTCAGCCAAACATCCTCCCACATTTCTCTCTCAGCAAAAAACATCCTTTCATAAGACAGTTTCCAGAAAAACATCACATGACAACTGAGTCTCTAAAGAAACCAGAATTTTCTATTTCAGATATTTCCTTGTAGATGATGTCTGTGTATTGAAGGATTGGCAACTTATTCTAGTTTTCAAAATCTAGTTTTATTTTTGTCATTCTAAAAGTTCTACTGATCCTCTCCATGCCCATCATCACAGATACTATGTTTGGACTGAATAACACTCTGATCCATGTTTTCAGTTGGTATGCTGCCATTTCTTCACCAGTAGATTGCCCCATGTCTGAAGATAGTATATTGTTTAGGGTAGTCTAGGGGAAACATCTAAAATGGTTAGTCCATCTCTGCAAGCTTCTGTCTGGGGCTTGGAGAGGTCACGAAAACTTGTCTACTTTTACACCCATAGGATTCCACCTATACTAGGCTACTCTATGGAAGGATTGGGTCCTAGGATTTTGTGAAACAATTTATACTATTTCTCTTTTCTTTGTCCAGTTAACACTGACTGGAAGGCTTTGGTGTAGAGCCTTATGACTACTGATCTCACAATTATAGCTGTACTTGAAACCCCACTACTCAGTGAGACTAGCAGAGCCCTGTACTAACACCACAATCAACATTGCTATAGCCTGCATACTGTTCTATTCTACTTATAGACCAAGACTATTGCAGCAAATAAGAAATAATGGTCTAAAAGTTCATCCCATTGGGTCCATGTGTCTCCACATTGCATTAGGGTGGGTCTAAGACTTTTTGTCTTACTTACCAATTAGGGGAACAAAGGTTGTTGGATTCTGTTTGTATACATGACCTGTCTGCATTAGACTTTCAAATAGTATGAAAACGCCATAGCCAAAAGCAACTTACCTGTACTAATCACAGTTCACTATGATGGGAAATTTGGGCAAGAACTGATGCAGAGGCTGTGGAAGAGTGTTCCTTACTAGTTTTCTCCTCATGAATTTCTCAGCCTGCTTTCTTATAGTATCCAGGAGTGGCACTGCAAATACTATTCTGGGCCCTCAAATGTAAACTATCAATCATGAAAATGTGACACAAGCCTTGGCTACAGTCAAATCTAGTGGACATATTCTCAATTGAGGTTTTGTCTTCCAAAATGATTCTAGCTTCTGTCAAGTACTCACAAAACTAACAAGCATGTGACCCTGTTGTGAAAATATTTGGCTCTGCTTCAAAGCAATGAATTGGACCACATTCCCACTTCTGTTTCCAAGTGGACAGTGACTCCAAGTTGTGAAGGCTGAATTTTGAGGGTGAGATGGAGTATGTAGTCACATGGCCATCAATATAGCAATGTTGGGTCATACCTAGATACTAAAGATTACCAAACTAGCATAGTACAGGTACAAGACAAAGGCACCTGTTGCTATAGCCTTCTTGCTGTTTACTGTATACTTATTTATGGCTTGAATCCTCTGTGACCAGTCAAATATAATACTGGCTAGAACATCAATCCATCCTCAAGGTCTTCAGGACTCCAGATGGTATACTGTAAAATGCAGACTGTGTTTTGAGGTACTAGTGTAGAAAGGGAATATATTGTGGTTTCCCAATGCTGAGATTTCTTTTTCAGGTGAAATCTTTGATATATTCCCCCAGTGTGTACATTCTTTCTTCAGTTCCATATCTGTAGTTCGATAAAAGGAAAATTCCTCATATGCCATGCTAATGCAGTATCAGAGGTTCTATTTGTTTGTATTGATTTGAAGAAAGGGGCCATATAGTTCTATACGGTAATAGATGTCACTGGCACATGAATAGTACAAGTCCAAGTCTAAGGTCTGGACTAATCCTGTCTTCCTTCTACCTTAGATGATATTTTGTCTACCTTGTGCTGCTTAGAATTAGTGATGGTTTAGCATAGGCCTACGTTCCTTACTACTTTAATCTCTCTCTCTCTGTCTTTCTCTCTGTTTATCTGTCTCTGTCTTTGCTCTCTCTCTCTCTCTCTCTCTCTCTCTCTCTCTCTCTCTCTTATTTAAGCCAAAGTTTTTCCTGATTACTCTTAATCACTTATCTCATATTCATTTTAAAAGTATCTGTTGTAATTTCCCACCTGGCCTCTTTAGCTCCTATGAAGGTACTTATATGGAATTATAGCTAAACAATGAGGAATTAGAATGTTTTGCTTATCTGCCATTTTGCTCTTTTTGTTCCACAAAAAAGAAAACATGAAATATATCATGTTAAGTATTTTTTCAGTGTAAACAGGCTATGGCAAGTTTCTATGGTCATATCCAAATTATTATCAATATCCTTTCTGTCATGTTCTTCACACTTCTAAAATATGGTTTGAATACATTTAGTGATGGATCCCATTGTTAAATAGTGTTTTCAGTTTAGGTATTAGATATTATTGTTAGAAATATCTTTTTTTGATATAGAATGCAATTGTTTAGCAGTTAAATTAATCAATGTAGATATAAAATTCAGAAGAAATGAGCTGTTCTTATAACATTTTCCACCATTTGTGTCATGCATTCTTGATTTTGGAGATCTTTAAATTTAATAGTCATCATTTCTAATTGGCTAGGTACCACTCTGATTGGTGTATGATTTTCTTTTAATATTATCTTAAAAAGTAAATACTAGATAAATACATTGGTTGTGGTGTAAAGTAAGGTGAGGAAGATACTAAAATGACAATTTTCTATTACATTAATACTTACCAAACATGACTACATGTCAGAATCATGAAAATATTATTAAAACATACTTACTCTATCCTATCTCAAATATAATGGATCAGAATTGTGGCAGGAAAGGCTTGAGAATTGTGGCCAAATGAAGAAAAGGAAATCGGGAATGCATTCAAGGAAGGTTCTTCTCAGGCCTCAGGAGCAAAATGCTTCCAAAGCATCTCTGGTGGCCCATATCTACATGATACTCTTTATGCTGTTCTCAAAATGTTTTCTCTACAGGGAGCCACAAATATTATCTTAAATAATTTAGGAAGAAGTTCATATGCCTATGTGGTCATGGCTTTTTCTTTGAAGAAAGTCATTTTGATACTACTAGGCTTGTAGAACTTGTATAACTATGAATTTATGGCGTCCAAGTCAGCCTAGACCCTGTAGAGAGATAAACTGGGTTTATTTTAAATTAAGAAGCATTTATTGAGTGATAATTGCAGCTGTTGTGATTTTCAGAGCATCATATAATCTGGTTTCCCCACAAAACTCTCCCATGTCTCTCACTTGTTCCTTGGAATTCTATTTTAAAACCTGATGGATTTGAAACCCATAATTCTTGTTAAATTGTTTGGCAAATATCACATATAGGTTGATGGATAGTATATAAATCATAGCACATTTTCTTTGAGAGGATGTCTCTTTTGTTTTGCACTCTGTGTTACATAAAGTTGTTCAGGGAACTTATGAGGCATAAGGGATCAGTTCTGCTTGCTAGAGTCAGCGTGGTGGAAAAGCCAATGTTCCTTCCTCAAGTTAAGGTTAAAACAAATTAATATCCAACCTGCAGTGATTTGAGAAATGACTCAGTGAATGAGTAAGGATGAGGTTTGGAATATGCTATGCAGGAATGGGGGGCAAAATTATGAGGCAGCAGCTGATCATCATCTTACCGTATTGTCTTCCCATGGCCAGTCAAATGGGCTCATGAACAGAGTGTAGATGACTAAGCAATTGCTTCATATGAGCAGTAATATAGAAATAGCAACATGTTTCATGAACTCTAGCAGAAAATGACAAATAAAGTGAAATGAAAAAAAAATATATAATACAAAGTATAATGGAGATTTGAAGAAGTTATTGTTGCTGAGAAAGCCAATGGTGTCATAAGAAGTAGATCTGACTAGCACTATGGAAATAAACATCCAGAGGGCAGAGAGGAAATGACGGGCATGCTGGATTACTGTGTAAAAGGTTAGATAGGAAACAGCACAGAGCCCATTTCAAGAGATCTATTCTTTTTCAATGGAGTTTGATGTCATGAATGAAAGAAATAGAAGTAGGACATAATTACTACAATTACATGTTGTAGTGGGTTTTGTGAGTAATTTATAGAGAGTGTATTTGTTCCTGAGATCATTAGAACATTAATAAGTATATTTTGAGGATGAAAATGACCCTGGCTCAATAGCAGGAAGTAGTTTTATAGGGTGGAATGAGTTGGAAGGAGAGATTATAGATGCAGAAAAATTAGAACTACAATGTCATAATGTGACATAATAAAAAGAGACAGGAAGCAAAAAATATGCTGTTGTGACCTTAGTGTTTTGAATCCTTTACCTTGACTTATAAACTGTCCTCTTCTAGTCTGGCATAACTTTTGCTCACTCATTAATTTCCCTGGTGTGACACTCATATCAGTACATTATATAGGGGTATAGGACTGATAGCATGCCACACAAAATGCCATGTATTATAACTAAACGATTTCAAAGACATCTTTTTTTTTTTCCTAAATTTTCATACTTGCATGTTCTGAGGTTGACAATCACAAAGGTAGATCAATGTCTGACAGGGAACTAAAAAGTAGAAGTGAAAAACTTGTTAAGAAAGGTTTATGCCTTCCTTATCTCCCTAGAGTGTGGAACAGACCTCATCACAATTGTATTTCTGCTCTATCAAACTGTGAAAAAAAAAGTGTCACAATTTGCTGGAAACTAAAGCTTATTAACAGTTTATGTTAAAAGACTTCAGAGACTTCTAGCCTTAGAAACTGATTTGTGTACCACTTATAGGTGTGAAAAATTGTTTATTTATGGGTCTTATCAATTAAAATTTTTTTCTCACAATATTTTTTTGAGAAAACAATTTTACCTAGTCAAAGCATCCTTCATGTTGTTTTTAAAGTCATGGAATTATCATACAGTATTTTGTAAAAATCTGAACTTTTGGTAGCCTGTGATGTAGACTGGCTGTATTTTAAATATAATCAAAAGCCTGTTTGTTTCCAAAGCATAACAACTTCAGTCCTTTGGGTTGATCCTTGTGTGCCACAGCTATTTATTTTTCTTTTACATACAAGTATTTTAGCATTTTATGAAACATACCCATGAACATATTCCTTAATAAGAAAGTTTTTCATTTTACTACCTTCCTATCTTTTTTTTAAATATGCAAACTTTGCCTATATGTTTTATAATAAAAATTAAAATTTTTGGAAGAAAAACGGAAATGGTTTGTTAAGATTTTGTGTTTCTAAGACCAGTTGATGCAGTGGAACGAACTCATCTCTAGGTAGAATACAGATTTAACTTTCTAGCTTGTGGCTATTGTAGAACATAATATTTGAAAAGTATTAAGGGTTTCCCTACTCACCTGAAGGGACAGTTCAAAGTGAAAGCCTCAGTTATTGGCCACAAAGAAGAGTACCTTTCTTGTGGAAGGCAAAGCAGTATAGACAAACTGGAAGATGGTTTGTTCTATTAGCCAAGAAAGTCTAAGTACATCAAAAAGTCTTTTACCCCAAATACTATGCTACAGTTAAAGCAATGTTCTATCTTTTGAAAAATGATAGACTATAAGATCAAGACAGGATATATTCATTTACTATGTTAAAGCATCTTCTTTCTCTAGAGAGAAAGGCAATTCTTAGATCAAATTGAAAATACAATAAGTGATAAGTATACCAAATGATTCATCTGACAGAAATTTAACATATCTCTCAACATTCATCAGGGAAGTTTCCATTTGCTTTAGATGATTAATAAAGAGACCCACAACTGCTCAGAGTACAAAAAATAAGAGACGTCAAAATGGTCAACTGTAAATGGTCCAGAGACCATTGCAGAAGAGAGAGCAAAGGAGTCTGAGAACCAGAGGTAGTCATGGACTATGAGGACACAGTGAATTTCAGGCACAACATGACAGCTGCCCAAATCATAGTCATTATAAAAACACCCAATATCTGAACAAGCTCAAGCTAGACCAAATTCCAACAGAGAAGAAGGTAGGCACAAGGTCCCACCCCTAACCAAAGAGCTGTTTGAAATAGCTGCTGGAAGAGTTTAAGTCATTGTACATTAACCATACTTTAGTGAAATGCCACATATCCAATAATATATGAGTAATACAAAATGGATGCAATTGATGTAAAGCATAAACATAAAAGTAATAGGATGGAAAGCATCCTATGCACATTAGGCTCACCCAGTTTCCAAGGTTTTATAAAGAAGTGATACCAAAAGGTGCAAGCTTCTATAAGGATGCAAGTCTCATTCGTCCACAGGTGCCATGGGACATAGGGTCCTGCTGATATTTTTGGGAAGAATTTATCTCTTAACTAGAGCATAGATCAAATTCAATGAAAGTGATGGTCATCACCCTTACACATCAATTAAATGAACAATTGGGGCAGCATTTCAGGACTAGTTGAACCAATATTTAAGGAGATGACAGAGGAACAAATTCAGTTTTGGATGAAAAAGTGAATATTCAGGAACATTTACACATCTCCCTTTGATTTATGAGGAAAAAGGACAAATGGCATTTAGTCAAGGCCAAATGGCATTTAGTAAATGCCAAGTTTCATCTTTGAGATGGCTAACAGCATGTTGCCAAGTGGAACTTTGATAATAAAATGTCAGAACTCTAAAATTCAGAAATCAATGCTGTACATCGTATATTTTCCTGAAAATTCTTATATTTTTCTTTCATTATAAATTTCTTTACATCTCTAACCTCACTTTTTTCTTCCATTGGTATTTGTCTTATAAAATTATTCTTTATGGATTTTTTTTTATCTCAGTAGTTTCTTGTCTTTTTTCTTAGTTTCCTAATTTATTCTCTGTTCCAGCTTATGTTAATATTTAGTAATATGCCCATAACATCTATGGACTGGAGTGAAAAATTCCTATCTATCTCATTCTACGAATTTGACAAAGAATTAGTTAATATGAGTTGCATATCTTTTTCCTTATGGAAATAATAACTGTGAATTTTTTGTTTAATTGTTCTAGGAATTCTAAAGATTTATTGATTTTGAAGTATAAATACTGTTGCTTTAAAATTTCAGTAATCTGAGATGAAATGAGCATATTTTCTTTAAGTTTGCAATTTCAAAGCATTATATCATGTGGTTCTTTATTCTTTTATCTATGGTTTTATTTGGTTTCATTTTGTCTTTTATAAAAGAATATACTATAATTAAAGTTAAATCTAAGTGTGATTTATAACAGATATATCCAATTATTAACTATGAAGGACATTTCTTGTCTGCTGACATGAATTAGCTCTATATTGACAACATGATAGCCAATCTTCTAAGTTGACTATACCAAGATATTTACTGTTTGTTCCTAAACTACTGTTGTTCAGCAATAATATCTAGCACTATAGGGAAGGAACAGTAAGACGATTCATATGACAGAAATGCAGGGCTTGGCTGAGTACTTTGGAAAAAGAGTTCTTTCTATGAACATGTATCACCACTGTATTTAAAGCAATAATGTCAAAAGAATGCTACCGCAAGCAACTCTAGTCCCTGTGATATCTGCTGAAATATACAGAATGTAATGTAGACGAGAGGAAGAATTTATTACAGAATAAAGTAGACATCCTCAGGTGATGACAGATGGTAATAGTTCATGTTTAGATAGGCTTTGTATTATTTTCTAAAATCTGTGTCCCAGTGAGTGGGAAGGCCATTTAGATAAACTGGTTAAAGGGGAGGCAACAATATATATTCATTCTTTATCTCCTCTAGCTTCTTGTGAGATAGTAATATTTTGATCCTGGTACTTCAGAAAGCCTTGCGTTATTCAGGCCAGAGATCCATTCTTTTGTCCAAAAGTCATATAACTGGTACAGGAAGCATAGGTTAGCAGTTAAGATCACTGGCTACTCTTGCAGAAGAGTAGGGTTTGGTTTCCAGCACCTATATGGCAGCTCACAATCATCTGTTAACTCTAGTTATAGGGGATCCAATGTCCTCTTCTAGTCTGCTCAGAAACAAGGCATGTACATGATATACAGATATCCAGGCAGCACAACTATAGTCAAAAAATTAAAAATGTAAGTAAAAAGTAATATAATTGAGAAAAAAGAATTAAGGAAAGATGAAAATAGTGCTTTACCTGCAGGAAATGGCCTATCTTAATGGGATTCAACAAAACCCTAGTACCTCCAATTTTGTTACTTTTGTGTAATCCATACCTATAATTTTCATATGGTATTTCAAATGTGTGGAGGGGCATTCACAACAGTTCTCTTTTCCTTTGCCTATCACTGTTTTTCACTTATAAAAATGAATGTGCTACCAGGCACATAGAAAAGGGACTGTGAGGGAAAGTCCACCCAGAATGACTTTCAAGTAGCTGATTTGTAACTGTAATTGTAACTGAGTCCTATGGTGGCATCCATGGATGGAGGAGAGAGCTCAGTTGGATTTCAGGTAGACTGTAGATTCTTTACTCAGTGTTCGATTGTTCACTACTGTAGAGTCCCCAGGTTCCTGGAGCTAGTGAACCAGCTGTAAGGTGTTTGCTTTGGAGTCCCAGGGAACAAAGCAATGTGATAACTTTTTATATTATTTCCCCAATGCGTAGGTGCAGTAGAAAAATGTTTGATGTACCTAAGGAATGCATGGCTCCAAAGCACTGACAACCTTGGGAGAAATTTTTGTTGACATTTCTCTACTATATTGCTTCTTTGTGTTAGGGACCACAGCTTCAGGGAAGGGATTATGTTTTGTACAGAAGCCTGTTAGCTTTAGGAAGGGGTACAACCTGTTTTCTTTAGGCTGTGGAATATGTCCTCTAGAGTGACCAGGCTTTTAAAGGAACAGTCCGATAATAACACTAACTAGGTACCTAAGAACAACAGCAATGTTGCTTGGTTGACTTGGTTAATAATGAAGATGAAGACATGTCTTTCAATTATAGTAGATATGGTTAGTGAGAAAAGATGCTCTAATTATTTTGTCAAATGTTTCAATTATTTGACTCTGAAAAGATTATTGTTTCACTTCTTTTTCATTCCTTCTATTCATTGTAAAAATATAAATGCACAGACATACCATATCCTTTCATTAAGAGAAAAACATAAATGCATGTTTTGGTTTTCATTCATCTATTAGCAAGATAGATCGCTTTTTCCATTTGAAATACTGGGCTTGACATTTAATAAATGCCATTTAACCTTTTTCTCTGCTGAGACTTGTTTCATAAATCAAGGATATTGGGTAAATAATTTTAAATATTTACTGCTCCTAACAAATGTAAACCTAAATATTTTTTATGCATGCCTATATAAAATAGATCATACACTTCCCTTGGGACATAGATGTGTATCTATATATAAATACAGATGCATAATATACACATTCATACAGAGAAATAAAAATGAGTAATGATATACAGTTAGATATAGAAATAGCTAAGCTAGAAGTATGTTTGAGGTTAGGGAAAGGGAAAAGGAGGCAGAGAGAAAAAGGTGAAAGGAAGATTAAAATTCATTTTAGATCATTTGCAAATGAAAGAACAATTGATAAGCTTTTCTTGGTCAAAGCCTTAATCTATTTTATAGGTTTTCATTTATTGCTCTAACTGTGAATTGAAGGCATTTCATTTGCATTTTCATAGCCCTTTCTAGGATAAGAAGTAATATGCATAGGAAATTAGTTCTGGCTACCAGTTATGCAGAAATGATTGTTACAAGAATACAACTAGGTTAGTTTCTCATTTAGCTCATGATACCTTTTGTATACTAAACTCACTAATGTACCTAAATGTCATATACCGTGTTCTTTCATGTTTTAAGCTTCTGGATAGAAAGGACAGTGGCTAAATTCTTGTTTTCTTTTTTATGTTGTCTAATATAATGAGTGGAACACAACAGGTACCCAGTAAATGTTTCTTTAAAAATAACAATGAAACTCTAGGAAATGGAGAGCTATAAGATAACATTTTGATTTTGAACAAACCAGTAGTCCTTGAGGTATAGCACCTGGATTCCATATATATATTTCAATATAATGCAAAAAGGTGAAAACATACCCTCATTAATTATAAAGTTTTATGTTGCTAACCACTTAGTTCCTATGGTTACATCTCTGTGAAATTATAAAATAGGCACTTCAAGGGTTTGGGAACAAGAACAAATTGGCTGTTAGAGAATTCATGAATGCTAATAACTCATTTACTTATAATGCTTATAATTAATTGGTTTAAAATCATCTACTGCAGTCTTAAAATGAATAGGATATTTAAAGGTCACCATTGCTCTCAGCTCTCATTTAAATCTCTAATCGAACAAAAATACATTGCAGATATCAATTAAAACTTTGTAAATTATTCTATAGCTAAACTTGGCCCCAAATAGTAACCGATCTATTCATTTGCTTCCTGTTAAATGTTATGATCTATAATCTGTGATTAGGTTATTATAAAACCCTAATTTCTAAGGTTTGGATGAGCAAGTCTATGCTTATCATTTATGAAATACAACAAAATAGAATGAATCATGTGCACACCAAGATAATTTCTTGTTATATGATTAACAATGAATCTTCACTTTTCTCTCTTAACTGGAAATGCCAACTGATATCATGTGCTAAATAATGTTTAACACTAAAGATGTGAAATTCAATTATAAAGATCATTTATTAATGGCAAATATGGCTTCAAATAATAAATCTCAACAAAACAATACAGTGCATTTATACGTAATGAAAACAGAAGTAAATAGCTTTTCTTGAAATATTTTACTGCAACATGACGAGATTTCATCATGCTATATATGATTTAAATTTAAAGATTTTTAAAAAGTAAAATATGTGACTTATTAATTTCTGGAATTGTCCATGTAATATTTTTAGATTCTTGTTAGCTGCAGGAAATCATAGAAAGTAAAACGTCTTGTAATTCTTCATTAGAAATGTGTTGACAGGTGCATTCCAGGTATCAAATGGAGGCATTTGTGATTTCATGATTGTAAACATTTAAATAATGTTATTGTTTCACTACAGAAATTTTCAATATGTATCAATACCAATGCTATTGTATAAATAGGGCTCCATGATTGAGTAACTGGAAACTTGTATATATCTCTGCTTAGCTATGGGTTCTGCATTAGACGATCCTCTATGAATACCACACACACACACACACAAACATGCACACATGCTCGTGCACTCATGTACTTTAGGGTCTGAGAGATAGCTTAGCAAATAAAAGTGCTTGCTACTCAAGCCTGATGACCTGAGTTCCATCCATGGATGTAGTGATCCACACCTGTAATCCCAGCATTCTTTTTATTATTATTAATCATTTTCTTCATTTACATTTCAAATGATATCCCCCTTCTCGGTTATCCCTCCACAAACCCCTATCCAATTCCCCTTCTACTCCTTCTCCTTTGCCTCTATGAGGGTACTCTTCCATCCACCCACTCACTCCCACCTCACCCCTCTAGCATCCCCCTACACTGGGCATCAAGCCTCCCTCCCCTCCTATTGAGTCAGATAAGGCAATCTTCTGCTACATATGTAACTGCAGGCATGGGTCCCTCCATGTATATTCTTTGTTTGGTGGTTTAAGTCACTGGGAGCTCTGGGTGGTCCAGTTAGTTGATGTTGTTCTTCCTATGGGGTTGCAATCCCCTTCAGCTCCTTCAGTCCTTCTGCTAGCTCTTCCATTGGGGTTTTCCAGGCTCAGTCCGATGGCTGGTTGTGAGTCTCTGCATCTGTATTGGTCTGGTGCTGGTAGAACCTCTCAGGTAACAGCCATATCAGACTCCTGTCAGCAAGAGCTTCTTGGTATCCACAATAATGTGGGGTTTAATTCCAGCAAACTTACAGGAAGATGGGACTTGGAGACAAGCTCTAAATCAGGTGTCCTGGAGTATACAGTATAGAAGAAGCAACAAAAGTGATTCTACCTTAAGTTAGAGGACAAGAATCAACTCCCAAAAGTTATCCTCACACTACAGATACAGAGAATATGGCACAAGTGCACTCATACACACAAATCAATAAACTAAATTAGTATTACCTTATAGATTAGGCTTAGTTAGAGATTACGAACTAATAATAAATATTATCATAATACATGTAAAATATAGGTCATGTTAATGTGATCATTTCAACATTATCTCATTGCACTATACCTACATATGTGATACTGTAGTGATGTTGTGCCTGCACGATGGAAGTACAGTGAATGGTATAGGCATCGTGATGCAGTATTAGATAGCTGCAATGAGGATTACTTGAACATAGATTATAATGTTGATAGTCTGATAGTCAAGACAACCTTTGAGGGAGTGATGTGCAGGTACTGCACACAGTAGAAATCCACTGGAGGATTTATAACCCAGGTGTTATGAAAAGGATGGCATAAAATTTCATTATGTTGCTTAGAACAATGTGTAATTTAAAATATAAAATTAATGAATTATTCATTTCTTGAATTTTCCACTTAGTATTTTTGGATTATCGTTTATCACAGGCAACTGAAACTGTGGAAATTAAACCTGAAAATAAGGGGAGAATTATATCATGTTTTTTAAAAGCTATATCTTTCTAGTTCTTTTCTCTAATTCTGCACAAATGCAGAAAAAAATATTTCTACATATTTAATTATGTCCTTAATATAAAAAGTAACTGCCTACCAAAACATCAAAAGCCTATATAAATGCAATACACACATCAACAATTTGTAAATAGCCTATGTAAAAATATGAGTGTGTATTTTCCAAAATTGTTTTGTTTCCCATCTCACATGTTCCTCACAGAAGACCATTTTGACCTTTCTGTCTTAGTGCACTGGTGTCAGTCTTGTCTCAAATTTGGGTTGCCTGTAACTATTGTAAAATTTACGTGATTTAATTGATAAGAAGTGACACATAAGACATAGACTACTTTGGGATATCGGCTTAGAATTCTGAGCTGTAATGCAAGTATACAACTATCAACTGTCTTAAGGTCTGCAAAAGGAAGCATGAGAAAGCTAAAACAAAAATACCATGTGAAGCAACTAGAAGGGAAATTCCTGAGAATATATGTAGTGAATGTGTAGCTGTGTTAATGTTCCTAGAATTGTGGCTCCAGTCAGGATCCAAACACAATCACATGGGAGACTCGGAATAAAACCCATCCAGGTGATCCCTTCTTGACATTCACAACCCACAGACTCTATGGCAAATAGGGAAATGAGAATGGTTGTTCTAAACCATTAGGTTTTGATGTGATTTGTTTTACTGCAAAAAGAGCTGGTACATTGGGTCCCCCTCCATAATCTTTAATAATCCTACCACTACTTTCTGTGTCACAGGAAACTAACCACAACTTTTGGATAGTTTGATTTTGAATTAAAGGAAAAATAAGGAGAAGCAGAGAAACAAATAATCTCAGAACATTAGGATTTGTAATAGACAAGTTGAGTACTTGTCCCAGGAACATAATTACTAAGCCATTTGGAGCATATGGCTTTACTTTATTTCTTGAGTTGTTTAAAATTAGTATCAGACATTTTGACACTTGTTAATTTACCATTTACTGCTTAGTAATGTAAAGTGTTGTGGCTTCTCAGGGAGAGTCGTATTTCTATAATTAAAAAGCACCCATAATATTTGAGAACAATCAGATTTCCTTAAAATTCTTTTTCCAGGGGCTGGAGATGTGGATCCATAGTTAAGAGAACTTGTTATTCTTCCAGAGGATCTAGGTTCCTTTCTCAGAACCCAGGTTTAGCTCTCAGCATGCACATCAGTCAATTCATTACTGCTTATAACTCCAGTTCCAGGGTGTCTGAAGCCCTCTTCTGGCTTCTTCATAAATTCACACACATGAAGTATATCATACATATATTCAGATGTGTACGTCCGTGTATATACATGTGTTCATAAAATATAAAAAAATTAATGTTTCTATGATGTATTGAATGAGAATGGCTTTCATAGGCTCATTATATTTGAATATTTACAATCAAGAAAGATTAGAAGGTGTGGCCTTGTCAAAGGAGGTGTGTCACTAGTGATGGGCTTTGATGTTTTAAAAACCCTATACCATGCCCAGTCTCATTTTCTCTCTGCCTATGGATCATGATGTAGACTCTTTGCTACTGCCATGATGTTGGACTAACCCTCTGAAACAAGCCCCCAGTTAAATACTTTCTTTATAAGTTTCTTTGGTCATAATGTTTCATCATGACAATGGAACAAAAACTAAGAGTCTGCATAAAATTCTGCCCTCCAATTGCAAATGCTCTGATCTTGGATAAATTACTTAATTGTTCTGGCCCTTTGTTTCTACAACTGTGTGATGGCTATTCTTGGTTGTCAGCTTGACTATATCTGGAATTAAACTAAAATCCAAAAATAGAGAGCACACCTGTGAGGGATATTTGCTTAATTTGAAATAGGTAGATTTACTTCTAATCTGGATCCTTGATGTGGGAAGACAGACAGATCTTCAGGCAGGAAGAAACACTTTAATCTAAGCCAAACCTCCAACTGGAAGCCTATAAAAAGACAAGGAGGAAGGGAACTTTTGCTTTTTTCCTGCTTGCTCTTGCCTTGCTATCAAGGCGATTCCTTTACTGGCATTAGAGCCTACTTCTTCAGGATTCCTGTATAGACTGAGAACCAGCTGAGACATTCAGCCATTTAGACTCAGCAGTGACTGGATTCTTGAATTTTCTGTTCACAGCCAGCCACAGTTGGATTAGCTGGACTACAGCTATAAATCATTCCATTAAATTCCCTTTACCAACTGGACAGGTAATTATCATTCTATATTATTAGTATAGTTATTGTATATTATTTTATATAAATTTATATTTATATATTATATATAAGAATTATAGTTCTTATGCAGATAATATGGTTGTGAGAATTGTGGGTATTAAATTCCTAGCATAGTATGTAGGGAGGGTAGTTGATGGGAGGGTGACTGTACTGTCTCTCTATTCTTAGAATCTTAATATCAAAATTCGATATGATCGAAAAACTTCGACAGAATGTACGTGGGTACATTAAAACTTAGAGTTAAAGGCAGACTTGAGACAAAGATGGAATATATGAAATTGCAACTTCATAGTTATATACCTTCTTGAGAAAGCTCATAGGCCAACTTCAGTAAAACTTTTCCTACCTAGGTGATTCTAGATTCTGTCAGCTTGAAAAAACTAAACACAACACCATCACATACAAATACATCACTTCTAAGTCATAACCTTCTTCCCCTTTTCCCAACAAAGCCTCTTGTTTATCTCATAAAAATACAGTCCATGTTTAAAAGTCACCAATGTTTTTAAAAATTCCAATGCTGTTTTAAAAAACAGATGTTCAGCTGTGAGCTCCTTATAAAATGAGAAACAAGTCACCAGCTCCGATCATATAATGATACAGAATAAATATTCTTATTCCAAAAGGGATATATCGTGGCATAAAAATGATCAATTAGGCCAAAGCAAACTCCATCCGGTAGGGTTAATACCTAATCCTACAGCTCCATGCACAACATTTGTTGCTCCTGAGAAAATTGTCTTGGCTCCAAAATGCTTAAGTTGTCCCAGCCCTCCAGCTCCAGCAAACCCATAGTCCCTAATGAGCTAATTTCATTCCATGGGCTCTCCTTGGTGTATGTGCTGCAGTCCACACATCTCCAACGTTCTATAGTCTCCATAGCAAATTAAATTTAACTTTTACAGCTACATGCAATTGCCTTTCAGGGACTCCTTGTAGGGATTCCAATCCTACCACACAGTGCCAGCCTCATCTGCTCTCCATGACCTCTCCAATCTTGGATCTTTATTTTCAAAACCAGTGCCAATGGAAAGCACTGCCAAGTTCTGTTGCATGTTGGAGATCTAGTTGGTTCCCCGTGGACCACAGATGAATCAGCTTCTGTGTGCTGAGCCTAAGGAAAAAGTTTTCTATTGTCTCTGTATTGAGTGCCAAGTTTCTCATTAAGAGCACTTATCTCTGTGATCTTGACTTCAGAACTTTGTTTGTTTGTTTGTTTGTTTGTTTGTTTTACTTATATCCTGTTCACTGCCCCCTCATGGTCAGCCCCTCCTACAATGCTTCCCCACATCCCTGCCCTTCTCCTGGTGGGTGGGGGTCCCCTGTGTATCCCTTAGTCTGGCACATCAAGTCTCTGAGAGGCTAAGCACATTCTCTCCCACTGAGACAAGACAAGGCAGCCTAGCTAGAAGAATATATCCCATGTACAGGAAACAGCATTTGGGATAGCCCCTGCTCCACTTGTTTGGGGACCCACAGGAAGATCAAGTTGCATATCTGCTACATATGTGCAAGGAGGCCTAGGTCCAGCCCGTGTATGTTCTTTGGTTGGTGTTCAGTTTCTGAGAGCCCCAAGGATCCAGGTTAATTGACTCTGTCGGTTTTCTTGTGGAGTTCTTATCCCATTCAGGGCCTGAAATCCTTCCTCCTACTCTTCTGTAAGACTCCCCAAGTACATCCACTGTATGTCTGTGGGTGTCTGTATCTGTCTGAGTCATTTTCTTGATGGAGCCTCTCAGAGGACAACCATGCTAGACACCAGGCTACAAGCATAACAGAGTATAATTCATAGTGTCAAGGATTGGTGTTTGCCCATGGGATGGGTCTCAAATTGGGCCTGTTATTTATTGTTTATTCCCTCACAAAATTTTAATTTTAAGTTAGCCATATGCCTTTCTTTATCATACAAATCATTCTATTTTAAGTTCAGCTTCACTCACGTTCTCAGTACATAAGAAAATCAAGCCACATATTTGTCCAAAATATCAGACCAATAGTCCTCGCCCATTTCCCAATACAGGAAGTCTTCATTCCCTACTGAGACATCATGAACAAGGTCTCCACTGACTGCTTTACTCTTAGCATTTTTACCTTTCAAGATACCACAACAATGGCCTATTAAGCTCTGCTCATACCACATGATGATCTTGCCAGCCCAAAGTTCCCAACTCTTGCACGTGTCACTTCTCAAAATAGTTCCAAAGGCCTGAATGGCACTAAATCATATGTATCATAGCAAAGGCCCACTTCTTGCTTCTGTCTTAGCCTCCTTCTTTCTTACTCTCATAAAGATACACTGAAAAAAGCAACTTAAAGTAGAAAGGGTTTGTCTTACAAGTCTATCATTTCATGGAAATCAAGGAGACATGAACTGGTTATATTATATCCACAGTCAAGGGCAAAGAACAATAAATTAACACATGTGTGCTAGTGGTCAGCTTTCTGTCTCCATTCACTTATAAGTCAGGATCCATTGCAAGGTATGGAACACCCTCAGTGTCCAGGTCTTCCCACTTTAATTACCAATTTAGATAATCCTCAAGATATATGTCAATATCCAAACATAATCTTTACAATTCCTCATGGATACTTCCTTCCTAAGTTATTTTAGATTTTGTCAAATTGACAAAATTATCATGAAGCAAATAAAATCTCATTTGATAATTATATTTTGCAAAACATAAAGCTTCACTCAGGTAAAGTTGTCAATTAGTGAATGAAATTTATTGAATTCCCTTTATAGTACCCAATATAGAATTAAACTCCAGGAAACGATAACAAAAAGAAGTTGAGAACACTTTTGCCCTTTTAATGATGTTCTGAGAAACATTTTTTTTAAAAGATGGGAATTCTTGAATCCAATTACAAGAATTTTAAATATTAATAGATTTTATATAAAATCCAGAAAACATTAAGTGTGGTGGCATATGCCTTCAGTCCCAGCACTCCAGACCCAGAGACAGGCAGATCTACATGAGTTCAGGGGGCGGGGGGCTAGTCCACCAAGTGAGTTTCAGGATACCCAGGGCTACATGGGGAAACCCTGTCTCGATGCTCCTCCCCCCCCACAAAAAAAACTAAAAAACTTCATTTGCAATAAAACTCCCAAGATAATTCTGACATAAGTGATTCTTGGGTCAATGATCTCTATAGATAAGTATATTGATGCAATTGATTTTCAACATAGTACAATGAAATCCTCTGGGCAGTTGATTCAGTTCTTCCATTTAATATCTGTTTATCACGTATTGAACTCACTCCCAGTGCTAGCTTAGATAAAAATCTTGGCATGATAATATCAATTTCCTGATTTCAGTTTTCTTTGGCATTGAATAGATTTTTATTGTGAAATGACATTTTCAGAGAAATGGATGGAACAGGAAATTATCATGGTAAACAAAGTACTCCATACTCAGAAAAAGAAACATCATTTTCTACTCCAGTGTGGATCATAGATTCTTAAATATTTTATTAGTGTTTTGAGGGTTTTGCTTGCACTTATATAAGTGTACCTCACATGTATACCTAGTGCTGGAGGAATTCAGAAGAAGATGTCAGGTCTCCTGGAACTGGAGTCACAGATAGTTATGAACTATCATGTGGGTACTGGAAACCAAACCCAGGTCTGTTATAAAAGCAACTAATGGTCTTAACTGCTGAGCGATATCTCCCCATTGGTGTGTGTGTGTGTGAGATTGGGGTTGTAGGTCATGAAACTAGGATAGGGACTATAAGAGTGGTAGATAAGATCTTAAAGGGAAAAGAAAATAAAAGATAGTGATAGAATACATGCAACAGAAAAGCAGAAGTGAGGCATTTGAGGGTATGTGAAGAGATGTGGGGAGTGGGAGAAGGACAACTGAGAAGGAGCACATATGGAAAGTATAAAGCAACTTATTCTCTTACATACTAATTTAATATACTGAACTATCCACATTTAGTTATTTTGAAATAAGTTTATTTTGTGTGCTCGTGTATGTGTTTGTGGGTGTATGTGAGAGTGGACAAGTATGTGTTGTAGCATATATATGGAGGTGAGAAAAGAACTTACAGGAGTCTCTTCTTATACAATTTGAGTCCAGAGACGTAAACTCAGCTTTTAGGCTTACATGCCAAGATTCGTCACTTGCTGAACAAACTCTCTGCATGAGAACATAAATTCAGTTCCTTTTCATGCAAAGCATGTGCATATAACCTTTTTATCAATTCTTTTTAAGTGTTGTATCAGAATTCCCCACCTAGGAGTTATTCAGAAAATGTCCATCCTTAGTCTCTGTGTGCAGAGATGCTGATTACACATCTTTGCTGTAGAGCTCAATTTTCAAAGATTAAATGTCCCTTTGATTATTATGATCCATGTGGGCTACAGTCTATATTTCGAAGTGTTTGCTCTACCCCCTTGTATATCTCCTGTAATGCCACACTCCAAATTCTTTAGTTATTTGTTTCCCACTTAATTTTTAAAAATCTGATTCCTGAAGATTTGAGCCCCCACTCTCTAATTTTCTAGTATTACCCCTACTGTTCTAAGGGCAAGTTATCTATCTTGTACCCTAAGCATGTCTTCTCTTCCTGGGTAAACAATGAAGTATCAAGTCAGGGTGTGTTCATCATTTTGCATCACAGTTATTTAGGAGATTCTCTCTTTAAAATACAGAATTGAAGGGCTTTGTCAAAAGCAGGACCCTAGAATCTGCTGTAGAGACCCAGGATCTGCTCTTCCTAATTTACTCTCTGAAACCGTGATCATGGACCAACACTGGAAAATCAATATTATAGAGGATAGGTATTTGGTAGTAAGATGGAATTAAGTTCAAATCCCAGTTAATCACTCATTAGTCACCCTAGGGCTTGAAACAAATCTCATATCAATACCTTCATTGACTATAACATCTTGATTTTGTTCTTTCTTGTCGTAAGTAGTACTGCCTTCTCTGCATTCACTCTCCTCTAATTTTATCAGAGAAAGCCTCCTGGATCAGTTCTGTATTAGTTACTTTCTATCGCTGGAATAAACACCAATATCAAGGCATTTATATAGAAAGAGAATTTATTTAGACTTTTATGGTTACAGAGGGAAAGAGTTGTCAGTCCGGCAATGGGGGCAGAGT
>JAJTUV010004455.1:0-20500 GCA_021653895.1 Mastomys natalensis
GTTTGTCTGGAAATTTAAATAGTAGTCATTACAAAAGGATCCATTCTTATAAATTGAGAAACAATAAAAACAATATTGGTTGTGTTAGAAAGGTGGCTCGTACAGGGACAGATCACACCACGCCAGCACAACTCCATGAGTGAGGAAAGTTTATTGAGAGAGAAGGGGGAAAGAGTAAAGGATGAAAGGGAACAGTGAAGGAGAAAAGAAAGAAGGGGCAAAGTGGGGGTGCTCTGCCTTTTATTTGGACCTTGATGCAATCACACAGGTGGGTTGGCCAGCAGGCAGGTAAAGTAAATGCTGAGAATGTATGGTGGTTGCCACAGCAACAGAAGTGTGGGTCTTTGTTGCCTATGGGTGACGTTGTCATTATTGGATTTGGAGGCCTGCTTCTGATGCCAACAATATTGGATGTTCATGGTCATTTGATCATCCTGAACTTTTGAGGATTATCACAGACACATTTCTGGGACTAAAAAAAGGGTTGAGATAATTGTTGTCATTCATTAGTCCATCTGGACAGCACAATTGTGTAGCTACCATATGCACAGTGCTGTAGAATGACTCCCATTCCTCACAGCACAGATGTGCAGCTACGATACGTACATCGACTCCTATTCTTCATGTCAGTGTCTTTACTCTTTCAGTTCAAGTCTTTGGATTTAAAATTATGCTGTGCCTAGAGTAGGACACTAATAGTTTAGGAAACAATTAATGAACAGTTTGTTAAGTCACATGCAGCTGGTGATGAAACCAGATTCTAGTTCTTTTTTTTTTTTCCTTTGACAATCTAGTTTTATTAAGATCATAGTGGGATATCAATAAGAGTAAGAATACACTTCCACCAAGTTTACAATTTATAATGACATTAACTTGGTTGCTAATTAGAGTAACACAGTGAGAAAGAGGTGTGTGGGAGATGAGGGTGAGAATACTTGAGAATTTTTAAAGAAAGACCACTTATTACTAAGGACTTGTTTACTAATACATAGTAATTGCCTGTGATGATCCATGCATAGATCATGATGCATGGATCATCACAGATTCTAGTTCTTAAAGGTACACTAAACTTAACTTATAAGTAACTATTTGTGATCTTCTTGACTATTTAACATGTTCTATTTTCCCAAATTTTTAAAAAGTCGTTTCTCATGCTTTCTTAATGGTTATGAATTGACAAGGTATTATAGAAGTGTTATCTTCCCAAATGTGTATTCACCATCACATTTTACTTATAAACTTACAAAAATGTACTTTGTATACTCAATTCTTTTCATATATGCAAAACATCCCTGAATTATATCAGTACATAATTATTCTAGAACAAAAGAGGAGTGGAGATTATTTTGATTGCAATATGGAACCATCATCTGTGGTTTGCAGGAGTTTATATTCTTGCTTTGCTTTGTATTTTTAAAATAAATTTTATTGTGTATTTAATGTATCTTTTGTGGTGCTATGGGACTTTAATTGCTAATGAGAGTCTCATTGGCCTGTTAGGTGGATAATCAGCCATCTTATCACCTGGCATATTTAATCTTAGTTTTGCTTTGGTTGCAAGGCTAAAGCCAAGGTCATCTAATGCCTATACCATTGGAATCTATCAAATGCAGGTCAATTTCATTATCTGTGGTCCTATGTTCACTAGCTGGAGAAGCTGATGAAAAGAAAAAGTTTAGAGAGCTAATTGCTATGAGATTAATTTCTTTTTATACAAAATTTCACTTAAAGGTTTTTAAACAATATGTTTATAATTTCCCATCTCTTCCCACCCCAATACCTCTGGATCTTTCCCACCTTTCTATCCATCCATGTTCATTTTTTCTCTTTCATAATCAAAATGAAAGAAGATATAAAGAAAATAAAAACAAATGAAACAAGAAAATCTACTAAGGCAAAAAAATACCAAGTAAACAACAACAAAAAATGGAGTCCTTTGGTGTTGGTCAACTACTCCTAGGCATAGGGTCTAGCCTGTAATGTGATTATACATTCAATAATTCTCCATTTGAGAAAAATTCTTATCTTTTCCCTTTTCAGACAGGAGGTATCAGTTGCAAATAGCTCTTTGTTTAGGGATGGAATTCTGTGTCTACTTCCTATTTATGTGTTTGGACTTTGTCCGAATTGAACCTGTGTAGGTTTTGGGTGTTCTGTCCCAGATACTGTGTGTTTATATATGTCTCAAACCTGTTGTGTCTGGAAGACACCCTTTTCTTGAAATATTCCACCATTTTTTGGCTCTTACAATCTTTCTAACTCTTTTTCCATGCAGATCCCTGGGCCTTGAGGAGAGGGGTTTGAGTAAGACATGTTATTTAAAGTTGAGTAATATCTTACTCATGCTTATTTAGAATCTAAATGTCTTACTCTCTATACATTGATCAGTTTCAGGTCTCTATGTGATATTTCCCATCTACTGAAACAAGTTTCTCTGATGAGGGCTGATCAATGATATCATTAGGACACATTTTGTTGCTATGTTTCTTTAGTAGAAGGGGTTTGTCTGTCATATCCCTAATATCTTCTGAAATTTTGTCAAGAAGAGGTGTTAGATTGTGTCATTGGTTCTTTCTAGAGCTAATGAGATGATCATGTGACATTTTTAGTTTGTTTATTGGTAAATTAAATTTAATTTTTAATCTGTGTTAAACCAACCGTACACCTCTGAGAACTAGTCAAGTTGATCACGATGGAAAACATTTGTTTTAACTTAAAATTTTGGGGAACTTTAATATAATTAGAAAATTTCTACCTTCTCTTCAGTCCCATAAAACCTTCTCATATACCCTTCTTTGCTATCCTTAAAATTTATGTCCTCTTTTTGTGATTTTTATTGGATATGTGTGTGTTTATATATAAATATATATCACTATGTTTAAACTCTGTCTTTATAATTGTATTTACATTTGTGTTTTCTTTTTTTTTATTTCTTTTTTTTTTTTATTGAAAAATTTTTTATTTTTTACATTTCAGATGTTCTCTCCTTACCCCATTCCCCCCCCTCCCAGGAACTCACTATCCCTTCCCCCCTCTTCCCGCCTCCATGTTGGTGTACCCCCACCCACCCTCCCCTGTACCTCACCTCCCCACCCTCGAGTATCCCCCCCCCACGACGTCCAGCCTTCATGGGTCAAAGGATCTCTTCTCCCACTTATATATAGCTCCCTTGCCTATATAGCTGGAGCCTTGAGTCCCTCCCTAAGCACTCCCAGGCTGGTGGCTTAGACCCTGGGGGCTCTGGTTGGTTGGGATTGTTGCTTTCCTCATGGTGTCACGAATCCTCTCAACTCCTTCAGCCTTCACTCTATCTTCTCCATTGGGAACTCCATGCTCAGTTTAATGGTTAGTTGTGAGCATCTGCCTCTGAGTATGTCAGACTCTTGCAGACCTCTAAGGAGACAGCTATATCAGGCTCCTGTCAGCGTGTACATCCTGCCATCCACATCAACCTCTACCTTTGGTGACTGCACATAGGATGGATATCTAGGTGGAGTAGTCTGTAGACGGTCCCTCCTTCAGTTTCTGTCCTGCACTGTGTCTCCATATTTGCACCCTTGAGTATTTTGTTACTCCTTCTAAGAAGGACTGAAGGCTCCCCTATTTGATCATCATTCTTCATGAGCTTTATGTGGTCTGTGAGTTGAATCTTGTGTATTTCAGGCTTCTGGGCTAAAATCCAATAATCAGTGAGTGAATACCATGTATGTTCTTTTGTGATTGGGTTACTTCACTCAGGATGATATTTTCTAGTTCCATCCATTTATATATGAATTTATCAAATTCATTGTTTTTAATACTGAGTAATATTCCATTGTATAAATGTACCACTTTTTTGTATCCATTCCTCTGTTGAAGGGCATCTGGGTTCTTTCCAGTTTCTGGCTATTATAAATAAAGCTGCTATGAACATAGTGGAGCATATGTCCTTGTTATGTGTTAGAGCATCTTCTGGATATATACCCAGGAGTGGTATAGCTGGGTCTTCAGGTAGTGATATGTCCAATTTTCTGAGGAACCGCCAGACTGTTTTCCATAATGGTTGCACCATCTTGCAATCCCACCAACAATGGAGGAGTGTTCCTCTTTCTCCACATCCTCGCCAGCATCTGCTATCACCTGAGTTTTTTATTTTAGCCATTCTGACTGGTGTGAAGTGGAATCTCAGGGTTGTTTTGATTTGCATTTCCCTGATGACCAAGGATGCTGAACATTTCTTTAGGTGCTTCTCGGCCATTCGTATTTCCTCAATTGAGAATTCTTTGTTTAGCTCCTTACTCCATTTTTTAATAGGGTTATTTGGTTGTCTAGAGTCTAATTTCTTGAGTTCTTTGTATATATTGGATATTAGTCCTCTATCGGATGTGGAATTGGTAAAGATCTTTTCCCAATCTGTTGGTTGCCATTTTGTCCTATTGACAGTGTCCTTTGCCTTACAGAAACTTTGCAATTTTATGAAGTCCCATTTGTCAATTCTTGATCTTAGAGCATAGGCCATTGGTGTTCTATTCAGGAACTTTTCCCCTGTGCCTAGGTATTCGAGGGTCTTCCCCACTTTCTCTTCTATTAGTTTCAGTGTGTCTGGTTTTATGTGAAGGTCCTTTATCCACTTGGACTTGAGCTTTGTATGAGGAGATAGGAAAGGATCGATTTGCATTCTTCTGCATGTTGTCCTCCAGTTGAACCAGCACCATTTGTTGAAAATGCTGTCCTTGTTCCACTGGATAGTTTTAGCTCCTTTGTCAAAGATTAAATGACCATAGTTCTGTGGGTTCATTTCTGGGTCTTCAACTCTATTCCACTGATCTTCCTGCCTATCTCTGTACCAATACCAGGCCGTTTTTATCACTATTGCTTTGTAGTACAGCTTGATGTCAGGGATGGCGATTCCTCCAGAAGTTCTTTTATTGTTGAGGATGGTTTTCGCTATCCTGGGTTCTTTGTTGTTCCAAATAAATTTCAGAATTTCTCTTTCAAGTTCTGTAAAGAATTGAGTTGGTATTTTAATGGGGATTGCATTGAATCTGTAGATTGCTTTTGGCAAGATGGCCATTTTTACTATATTAATCCTGCCAATCCATGAGCATGGGAGATCTTTCCATTTCCTGAGATCTTCTTCAATTTCTTTCTTCAGAGACTTGAAGTTCTTGTCATAGAGATCTTTCACTTGCTTGGTTAGATTCACACTGAGGTATTTTAAATTATTTGTGACTATTGTGAAGGGTATCATTTCCCTAATTTCTTTTTCAGCCTGTTTATCTTTCATGTAGAGGAAGGCTACTGATTTGTTCGAGTTGATTTTATAACCTGCCACCTTGCTGAAGTCGTTTATCAGGTTTAGGAGTTCTCTGGTGGAGTTTTTGGGGTCACTTAGGTATACTATCATATCATCTGCAAATAGTGATATTTTGACTTCTTCCTTTCCTATTTGTATTCCTTTGACTTCTTATTGTTGTCTAATTGCTCTGGCTAGGACTTCCAGTACTATATTGAATAGGTAGGGAGAGAGTGGGCAGCCTTGTCTAGTCCCTGATCTTAGTGGGAATGCTTCAAGTTTCTCTCCATTTAGTTTGATGTTGGCTACTGGTTTGCTGTATATTGCTTTTACTATGTTTAGGTATGGGCCTTGAATTCCTGATCTCTCCAAGACTTTTACCATGAAGGGATGTTGGATTTTGTCAAATGCTTTCTCAGCATCTAATGAGATGATCCTGTGGCTTTTTTCTTTGAGTTTGTTTATATAGTGGATTACATTGATGGATTTCCGAATATTGAAACATCCCTGCATTCCTGGATAAAGCCCACTTGATCATGATGAATGATTGTTTTGATGTGTTCTTGGATTTGGTTTGCTAGAATTTTATTGAGTATTTTTGCATCAATATTCATAAGAGAGATTGGTCTGAAGTTCTCTTTCTTTGTTGGGTCTTTGTGAGGTTTAGGTATGAGTGTGATTGTAGCTTCATAGAACTAATTGGGTAGTGTTCCTTCCGTTTCTATTTTGTGGAATAGTTTGAAGAGAATTGGTATTAGGTCTTCCTTGAAAGTCTGATAGAATTCTCCACTAAAACCATCTGGTCCTGGGCTTTTTTTGGTGGGGAGACTTTTAATGACTGCTGCTATTTCTTTAGGGGTTATGGGACTGTTTAGATGGTTTATTTGCTCCTCATTTAACTTTGGTACCTGGTATCTGTCTAGAAAATTGTCCATTTCATCCAGATTTTCCAGTTTTGTTGAGTATAGGCCTTTGTAGTAGGATCTGATAATTTTTTGAATTTCCTCAGTTTCTGTTGTTATGTCTCCCTTTTCAGATCTGATTTTATTAATTTGGATACTGTCTCTGTGCCCTCTGGTTAATCTGGCTAAGGGTTTATCAATCTTGTTGATTTTCTCAAAAAACCAACTCCTGGTTTTGTTGATATTTTGTATAGTTCTTTCTGTTTCTACTTGGTTGATTTCAGCCCTGAGTTTGATTATTTCCTGACGCCTACTCCTCTTGGGTGTATTTGCTTCTTTTTGTTCTAGAGCTTTCAGGTGTGCTGTCAAGTTGTTAATGTGTGCTCTCTCCAATTTCTTTTTGTAGGCATTTAGAGCTATGAGTTTTCCTCTTAGCACTGCTTTCATGGAGTCCCACAAGTTCTGGTATGATGTTTCCTCATTTTCATTAAATTCTAGAAAGTCTTTAATTTCTTTCTTTATTTCTTCCTTGACAAAGTCATCATTGAGTAGAACATTGTTCAGTTTCCACATGGATGTGGGTTTTCCCTTGGTTCTGTCATTATTAAAGACCAGCCTTAGTCCGTGGTGATCTGATAGGATGCAGGGGATTATTTCAATCTTTTCGTATCTGTTGAGGACTGTTTTGTGACCAATTATATGGTCTATTTTGGAGAAGGTACCATGAGGTGCTGAGAAAAAGGTGTATTCTTTAACTTTAGGATGAAATGTTCTATAGATATCTGTTAAATCCATTTGGTCCATAACTTCTGTTAATTTCAGTGAGTCTTTGTTTAGTTTCTGTTTCCACGATCTGTCCATTGGAGAGAGCGGGGTGTTAAAATCCCCCACTATTATTGTGTGAGGTGCAATGTGTGCTTTGAGCTTTAGTAAAGTTTCTTTTATGTATGTAGGTGCCCTTGCATTTGGAGCGTAAATGTTCAGAATTGAGAGTTCATCTTGGTAGATTTTTCCTTTGATGAGTATGAAGTGTCCTTCCTTATCTTTTTTGATTACTTTTGGTTGAAAGTCGATTTTATTTGATATTAGAATGGCTACTCCAGCTTGTTTCTTGGGACCATTTGCTGGGAAAATTGTTTTCCAGCCTTTTACTCTGAGGTAATGTCTGTCTTTGTCACTGAGGTGCGTTTCTTGTATGCAACAAAATTCTGGGTCCTGTTTATGTATCCAGTCTGATAGTCTACGTCTTTTTATTGGAGAATTGAGTCCATTGATGTTAAGGGATATTAAGGAAAAATGATTGTTGCTTCCTGTTATTTTTGTTATTAGAGGTGGAATTATGTTTGTGTAGCTACCTTTTTTTTTTTTTTTTGGGAGGTTGTTGGACGATTACTTCCATGTTTCTTCTAGGTTGTAGTTTCCTTCCTTGTGTTGGCATTTTCCATCAATTATCCTTTGAAGTGCTGGGTTTGTGGGAAGATATTGTGCAAATTTGGTTTTGTCATGGAATATCTTGGTTTCTCCATCTATAGTGATTGAGAGTTTTGCTGGGTATAGCAGTCTGGGCTGGCAGTTGTGTTCCCTTAGGGTCTGTATGATATCAGACCAGGATCTTCTGGCTTTTATAGTCTCTGGTGAAAAGCCTGCTGTAATTCTTATAGGTCTGCCTTTATATGTTACTTGACCTTTTTCCCTTACTGCTTTTAGTATTTTTTCTTTGTTTTGTGCATTTGGTGTTTTGATTATTATGTGACGGGAGGTATTTCTTTTCTGGTCTAGTCTGTTTGGTGTCTGTAGGCTTCTTGTATGTTTATGGGTGTCTTGTACTTTAGGTTGGGGAAATTTTCCTCTATAATTTTGTTGAAGATATTTACTGGCCCTTTAGATTGGGAATCTTCACTCTCATCTATACCTATTATCCTTAGGTTTGGTTTTCTCATTGCATCTTGGATTTCTTGAATGTTCTGTGTTAGGAGCTTTTTGCATTTTGCATTTTCTTTGACTGTTGTGTCGAGGTTTTCCATGGTTTCTTCCGTGCATGAGATTCTCTCTTCTATCTCTTGTATTCTGTTGGTGATGCTTGCATCTATGACTCCTGATCTCTTTCCTATGTTTTCTATCTCCACAGTAGTCTCCCTTTGAGATTTCTTTATTGTTTCTATTTCCAGTTTTAGATCCTGGATGGTTTTGTTCAATTCCTTCACCTGTTTTGTTGTGTTTTCTTGAAATTCTTTAAAGGATTTTTGTGTTTCCTCTTTAAGGGCTTCTACCTGTTTACCTGTGTTCTCTTTCAATTCTTTCAAGGATTTTTGTGTTTCCTCTTTGAGGGCTTCTACCTGTTTACCTGTGTTCTCCTGTATTACTTTAAGGGAGTTACTTATGTCCTTCTTAAAATCCTCCATCATCATCATGAGAAGTGATTTTAATTGTGAGTCCTGTTTTTCCTGTGTGATGGAGTATCCAGGGCTTGCTATGGTGGGAGAACTGGGTTCTGATGATGTCAGGTAACTTTGGTTTCTGTTGCTTGTGTTCTTTCGCTTGCCTTTCGCCATCTGGTTGACTCTAGTGTTACCTGTGCTCACTGTGTCTGACTGGAGTCTGTCTTTCCAGTTATCTTGCTTGTGTCAGATCTCCTCGGATTCCAGATGTCTCTGTGTTCCTGTGATCCTAAGCTCCTTCTGCTCTGGATGCAATAGGTCTTCTAGGATGTCTCAGAATCAGATGTTTCCACAGGTGCAGACCAGCTAAGTGTCCTCTGCACTGGATGCAGTATGTCCTCTAGGTTGTCTCAGGATCAGGTGTTTCCACCAGAGCAGACCAGCTGAGGGACCTGTGCTCTGTGTGCAGTGGGTCCCCCTAGGATGTCTCAGGATCCTGTGTTTCCACAGGAGCAGACCAGCAACGGGCCCGCCCCAGGCCAAAGGACCAGGGTCCGGGCGCACGGGAAGTTATAGTCCGGAGGGGCGGGCTTTGGGTGCCTGCTAGTTCCTTAAACCCCACCTGGCTCCCGGTTATAACTCTGGGTTTTGGGCCAGTGGGCAAGGTGACTTACCCTCTGCTCTGTGTGCAGTGGGTCCCTCTAGGATATCTCAGGATCCTGTGTTTCCACAGGAGCAGACCAGCAACGGGCCCGCCCCAGGTCCAAGGACCAGGGTCCGGGCGCACGGGAAGTTATAGTCCGGAGGGGCGGGCTTTGGGTGCCTGCTAGTTCCTTAAACCCCACCTGGCTCCCGGTTGTAACTCTGAGTTTTGGGCTAGTGGGCAAGGTGACTTACCCTCTGCTCTGTGTGCAGTGGGTCCCCTAGGATGTCTCAGGATCCTGTGTTTCCACAGGAGCAGACCAGCAACGGGCCCGCCCCAGGCCAAAGGACCAGGGTCCGGGCGCACGGAAAGTTATAGTCCGGAGGGGTGGGCTTTGGGTGCCTGCTAGTTCCTTAAACTCCACCTGGCTCCCAGTTATAACTCTGGGTTTTGGGCTAGTGGGCAAGGTGACTTACCCTCCGCTCTGTGTGCAGTGGGTCCCCCTAGGATGACTCAGGATCCTGTGTTTCCACAGGAGCAGACCAGCAACGGGCCCGCCGCAGGCCAAAGGACCAGGGTCCGGGCGCACGGGAAGTTATAGTCCGGAGGGGCGGGCTTTGGGTGCCTGCTAGTTCCCTAAACCCCACCTGGCTCCCGGCTGTAACTCTGGGTTTTGGGCTAGTGGGCAAGGTGACTTACCCTCCGCTCTGTGTGCAGTGGGTCCCCCTAGGATGACTCAGGATCCTGTGTTTCCACAGGAGCAGACCAGCAACGGGCCCGCCACAGGCCAAAGGACCAGGTCCAGGGGCACAGGAAATTATAGTCTGGAGGGACGGGCTTTGGGTGCCTGCTAGTTCCCTAAACCCCACCTGGCTCCCGGCTGTAACTCCGGGCCTTGGGCTAATGGGCAAGGTGACTTACCCTCCGCTCTGTGTGCAGTGGGTCCCCCTAGGATGACTCAGGATCCTGTGTTTCCACAGGAGCAGACCTACATTTGTGTTTTCAAGGTTGACCTTTTGGTATCAGGTAACCAATTGGTAGGCTCTTTCCAGGGAAGACTGTTTTTCCCTTTCCCAACATTTCCTTAATTGCCTGGTGTTCCTTGTGTAAGGTTGAGGCCTCTTGGACTTTTACCATCAAGTTTGGTATGTCTATGGTATAGTTTTTTTCAGCTTGTGTTTGGGCAGTCATGTTCATGAGATTTACATTGCTGGGTGACACAATCTCACAACAAAGTCTATGATCTTATTGTTCTCAGAATCTTTTGACCAACACTTTTTCAAAGTCCTTGAGCCTTAGGTACAAGAGTTTTTGTAGATGTATCCATTAAGAATGGACTTTATAACTCAGCATTTTGAATGTATTTTTAAATATGGTCTCTGTCTACTGAGGGATGAAGACTACACTTATCTGTGGATATGATGATCAATGTTTATTGTTAGGGGATTATGGAGTTTGGTAAATTAATGGTTGCAGTTTCTCTTCCAATAATGAATAATTACCTGGATTTCTAGTACCAACACTCCTTTTCTATTGGTGATCTAATCATAAGTTCAGTTAGAGAGCTATTGGTTATTGCCAAGGCATGTGCAATATTGGTATACTCTGCTATATTGCTTGCTATGGTGGTAGCATATCCTGTTGTACTGGGCATTCATGTGGTTCATAGGTATTATAGCTAAGTATGGTTGTTGATCAATTCTTTATTTTGGAATTCTGTATGGTGCCTTTTTTAACATAAAAGTTAGTTCTCAAAGAGAAGACATTCAAATTTGTTCTAGCTCAGGGGTCTCTGGGCCCTGTTTTGTGGTGTCTTCACTACCTTCTACCATATTTGGACACCAAGGGCAGCAGGAATAAGTTGTATATTTGGAAGTCTCTTAGATAGCCCTAGCAATGATTCAAAAGAGAGCTTCTCATGTCTGGTATTGGGGTCTTAGCTCTTGGAGGGAACACAGTGCAGATGAGAAAAATTCATTTAAACTATATTTGTAGGTTTATATACTAAATTATATGCATTTTAGGATTTTAGGTAAATGAATAATAGTATGATTCCATTTTGCTTTTTCAGTCATCCACATTGTTATTTTACCTACTTCCTTCCTCCAGTATTTACCTCTTACCCCTTTCCCTAAAAATTTCTCTGTTTTCCATTTCCCCATCAGATAAGGTGTATACTGCTCTTCCTTTTACCCCCTTCCCACTTTCCTCTGTATATAACCTCCTCTTGCTTCCTAATGAGCACCACCATTTACCCGTTTCCCTCATCAAAATATTTGTATTCTGTTATTCCTCTCTTTATTGCTCTCCAACATTCATAGCCTGGTCATGGTCTATATTTACTGTCTTGGTTTCTGTAGTTACTATAGTCTATTTACTCATAACTTAAAAATTGGATGTTAGGACCTCCAATAAGAAAGAACATGCAACTTTTGTCTTTCTAGATCTAGATTACATCACTCAATATGATTTTTTCTAGTTCCATGTATTTACATGCAAAGTTCGTAATTTTGTTTTTCTTTACTGCTGAGTAGTATTCTATAGTGTACATGTGTCACATTTTTATTATTCATTCATCAGTTGTAGGACATTTAAGTTACTTCCATTTCCTAGTTATTGTGACTAAAGTAACGATGACATGGTTCAGCAAACATGTATGGATTAGGATGTCCAGGCCTTTGGGCATATATGCCAAGGAGTGGTATAACTGAAGCATATGGCAGATTTAATTTTAGCTTTTTGGAGTTCTTCATGCTAATTTCCATAGTAGCTGCACCAGTTTGCAATCCACCAACAGTGAACAGCAGTTCCAGTTTTCCAGTATCCCTCTCAATTTGTTGTCTCCTTTTCATTAATCTTAGCCATTCTGACTGGGGTAAAATAAAATCTCAAAATGGTTTTGATTTGCAGTTCCTAGTACTAGAGTTATGAACAATTTTTGTGATATTTTTTAGCCATTGTTTTCCTTGTTGATCACTCTCTATTCAGGTTCTAGGCCTATTTTGTTTTTGAATATGTCCTCTCCCCTCCTGCACTCCCCCTCTCTTATTCCACTCTGTTTTGTAGTGTTCTTTGTATATTCTGAATATGAAGCCTTTGTCAGATATAAATCTAGCAAACATTATCTTTCATTCTGTGGAATTTTTTGTTACCTGGTTGATTGCTTCTTTTGTTGTGCAAAAGCCTGTTGGTTTCATGAAGTCCAATTTGTCAATTGATGGACTTAATTCTTGGACAAACAGAGCTCTATTCAAGTCCTTTCATACTTTTACATCATGTAGAGTATTGAACGTATTTTCTTCTAGCACTTTCAGTGTCTCAAGTTTCAGGTTTAGGAGTTTGATCCATTTGTAATTTATTTTTGTTTTTGGTTTTGGTTTATTTTTTTTTGTACAAGGTGTTAAATACAAGACTAATTTCACCTTTTGTTCTGCAGATGGACATCCATTATTTTCAGCACCATTTGTTGAAGATGCGCTCTTTTTCCAGGGTATATATTTGGTGTCTTTGTCAGATATTAAATTGATAAAAATTATGTATCATTGTATTCATTCTTAAATCTTGCTCCATTGGTCTACAGAAATACTTTTGTGCCAGTACCATATTATTTTTATTGCCATGGTTCTGTAATATATTTTAAGATCTGAAACTAATAATCACAGCATTGTGAATTTGCTTTTTATTGTTTATTTGAATATTTGTTTTGGCTGAGGATTGTGAAACATTTTATGGTTCCATATGAATTTTAGAATTGTGGTCTATTTTTCTATTTCTGAGATGAATGAGATGAGAATTTTGATTTGAATTGCAATAAGCTGTAAATAGATATTGGTAGAATGGTCATTTTCACAGTAGTAATTCAAACACCTTATGAACATTTGATGTGCTTCCATTTTGTAGTGTCTTTTTCTATCTATTTTTTTCATAGGTTTAAAGTTTTAATTGTAAATATCCTTCACGTCCTTGGTTAGTATTATGTATAGATACTTTTTATTGAGGCCATTGTACATGGTATTATACCAATGGTACTTTTCTCTGTATTTTAGTCATGGTGTAAGGAAAAGTAATTGATTTTTGCATGATGATTCTGTATCCTGCCACACTGTTGAATTTTTAAAAATTATTTCTAGATGTTTGCTGGTGCAGTTTTTGGGATCTCTAATATATAATAGGATATCATCTACAGATAGGGATATTTGACTTCTTGATTCCCTACTTGCATCTTTTTTAAGTTCCTTCTCTTGCCTTCTTCCTCAAGCTAGTAATTTGATCACAATACTGAGAGTGAGAGGAGATAGTGGACATTCCTGTCTCCTTTCTTACCTCATTGGGATTGTGTCAATTTTTTCTCCATTTAGGATGATTTGGGCTGTGAATTTCTCTTACATAGTTTTTATTGTTTTGAGAAATGTGCCTTCTAGCCCTACATTCTCTAGGACTTTTAGTCATGATAGCATTTTAGATTTTTGTCAAAGGCTTTTTCAGCATCTGTTTAGTCGGTCATGTGATGAACTTAAGTCCCTTTATGTAATTTATTACATATATTATCTATGATTGTTGAACTTTCCTACATTTCAGACATGAAGGCAAATTGGTTATGATGAGAAATTTGTATGTTTGATGTATGCCTGTATTATGATTATAAGTATTTTTTTATTGGAAATTTTTTATTGGAAAATTTTTTTTACATTTCAGATGTTCTCCCCTTACCCCATTTCCCCCCCTCCCTCCCAGGAACTCACTATCCCTTCCCCCCTCCTCCTGCCTCCACATTGGTGTACCCCCTTCCACCCTCCCCTGTACCTCACCTCCCCACCCTCGAGTATCCCCCCCACGACGTCCAGCCTTCATGGGACCAAGGATCTCTTCTCCCACTTATATATAGCTCCCTTGCATATATAGCTGGAGCCATGGGTCCCTCCCTAAGCGCTCCCAGGCTGGTGGTTTAGACCCTGGGGGCTCTGGTTGGTTGGGATTGTTGCTTTCCTCATGGTGTCTCGAATCCTCTCAACTCCTTCAGCCTTCACTCTATCTTCTCCATTGGGAACCCCATGATCAGTTTAATGGTTAGCTGTGAGCATCTGCCTCTGAGTATGTCAGACTCTTGCAGACCTCTAAGGAGACAGCTATATCAGGCTCCTGTCAGCATGTACATCCTGACATCCACATCAACCTCTACCTTTGGTGACTGCACATAGGAAGGATATCCAGGTGGAATAGTCTGTAGACAGTCCCTCCTTCAGTTTCGGTCCTGCACTGTGTCTCCATATTTGCACCCTTGAGTATTTTGTTACTCCTTCTAAGAAGTATTTGGTCATCATTCTTCATGAGCTTTATGTGGTCTGTGAGTTGAATCTTGGGTATTTCAGGCTTCTGGGCTAAAATCCAATAATCAGTGAGTGAATACCATGTATGTTCTTTTGTGATTGGGTTACTTCACTCAGGATGATATTTTCTGGTTCCATCCATTTATATAAGAATTTATCAAATTCATTGTTTTTAATAGCTGAGTAATATTCCATTGTATAAATATACCACATTTTTTGTATCCATTCCTCTGTTGAAGGGCATCTGGGTTCTTTCCAGTTTCTGGCTATTATAAATAAAGCTGCTATGAACATAGTGGAGCATATGTCCTTGTTATGTGTTAGAGCATCTTCTGGATATATACCCAGGAGTGGTATAGCTGGGTCCTCAGGTAGTGATATGTCCAATTTTCTGAGGAACTGCCAGACTGATTTCCATAGTGGTTGCACCATCTTGCAATCCCACCAACAATGGAGGAGTGTTCCTCTTTCTCCACATCCTCGCCAGCATCTGCTATCACCTGAGTTTTTATTTTAGCCATTCTGACTGGTGTGAAGTGGAATCTCAGGGTTGTTTTGATTTGCATTTCCCTGATGACCAAGGATGCTGAACATTTCTTTAGGTGCTTCTCGGCCATTCGCATTTTAGTCTGTATTTATCGTGGATATTGACCTACAGTGTTCTGTTTTTCCTTTTCTCATGTTTTTGCCTAGTTTAGATAGTGAAGTGCTACTGGATTTATGGAAGAAATTTAAAAGGGGCTGTGGGCTGTGGAAAAAAACACACGATGGGGCGGGGACCAGTCCACGTGGCAGCAACCGGAGGACCTGAGCAGCTGCGACAGCGGAGTCCCAGGGGATTTTCCTGGGCAGGTTCCCACATACTGGAGAAAGTCCAGTGTTCCCAAGGCTGGAAGCTTGTTGGCCGGCCCAGAAGACAAGTGAAGTCTAAGAGATCAAAGCTTTATTGTCCATGGTGGTAGTTGGATCTAGATGTGAATGTGTCCCCCCAGAGCTAGGAGAGAGGTAGCTTATATAGAGGGTGGGAAGGAGGAGGGGCCAGGGAGGAATAACTTAATTATCTATGCCCCATGGCCTCATTAATATGTAAATCTCTCCAGGCAGAGGCCTGTTAGTCAAGCCCTCTACCTGTGCCTTACCTGATTGATGGTACAGGTTAAATGGAGATTAGACTGTGTGTCACCTGGGTTCTGGGGGCGTGGCCAAACACCTGCAGTCTCGGGGTCTCAGGCCCATGCTAACCCAAGATGCTCTTCTACAGCCTGACAAGTGTTCTCTCTCTCTCTCTCTCTCTCTCTCTCTCTCTCTCTCTCTCTCTCTCACTCTTTCTTCTTCTCCTCCTCCTCTACCTCTTCCTCCTCCTCTTTCCATTATTTAATAGTTTAAGAAGGAGCAACTGCAATTCTTTGAATGTCTTGTCAAAATTTTGTGAATTAACCTGATCCTGGATCCTTCCTTCCTTTCTTCCTTTCTTCCTTTCTTCCTTCCTTCCTTCCTTCCTTCCTTCCTTCCTTCCTTTCTTTCTTTCTTTCTTTCTTTCTTTCTTTCTTTCTTCTTTCTTTCTTTCTTTCCTTAATTCAGAAGGCTTTTTATTCCTATTTCAATGTCCTGATTTTTTATGGATCTGTTTAGGTTGTTGATTTCTTTGTTTAATCTTGGTGGTTTGACTGAATCTAGAAATTAATTTCTTTTAGGTTTCTTAGCTTCATGAAATACATGATTAAAATATTGCCTTATAATATTATGATTATTTTGATGCCTGTTGTAATGTTTCTTACACATTTCTGATTCTGCTAATTTAGATCATCTTTTTCTTTCTTCCTTTTGGTTACTTGGGTCAAGGGTTTGCCATTTGTTTATCTTTCTTTCATTGGATATTTTCTTTATTTACATTTCAAATGTTATCTCCATTCCCAGTTCCCACACCCCAGGAAATTCCCTATCCTATTCCCCCTCCTCCTGCTTCTATGAGGATGTTCCTTCATCCACCCACCCACTCCTGCCTCTCCCGCCCTGGCATTCCCCTACACTGGGCACAGAACCAAGGGCCTCTGCTCCCATTGATGCCTGACAAGGCCATCCTCTGCTACATAGGCTAGAGCCATGGATCCCTCCATGTGTACTCTTTGGTTGGTGGTTTAGACCCTGGGAGCTCTAGGGGCTCTGGTTGGTTATATTGTTGTTCTACCTATGGGATTGCAAACCCCTTCAGCTCCTTCAGTTCTTTCTCTAAGTTCTTCATTAGGACCACATGCTTAGTCCAATGGTTGGCTGCGAGCATCCACCTCCATATTTGTCAGGCTCTGGCAGAGTCTCTCAGGAGACAGCTATATCAGACTCCTGTAAGCAAGCACTTCTTAGTATGCAGAATAGTGTCTGGATTTTGGTGATTGTTATATGGGATGGATCCCTAAGTTGGGTAGTCTCTGGATGGCCTTTCCTTCAGTCTCTGCTTCAAACTTTGTCTCTGTATTTTCTCCCATGAGAATTTTGTTTCCCATTCTGAGAATGACCAAAGCATCCACATTTTGGTTTTCCTTCTTCTTGAGCTTCATGTGGTCTGTGAATTGTATTCTAGGTATTCCAAGCTTTTGGGCTAATATCCACTTATCAGTAATTGTATACCATGTGTATTCTTTTGTGATTGGATTACCTCACTCAGGATGATATTTTCTAGTTCCGTCCATTTGCCTGTGGATTTCAAGAAGTCATTGTTTTTAATAGCTGTTAGTAGTTCTCCATTGTGTAAATGTTGCACATTTTCTGTATCCATTCCTCTGTTGAAAGATATCTGGGATTTCTCCAGGTCTGGCTATTATGAATAAGGCTGCTATGAGCATAGTGGAGCATGTATCCTTGTTATATGTTGGAGCATCTTTTGGATATATACCAGGAGTAGTATAGCTGAGTCCTCAGGTAATATTAAGCCCAGTTTTCTGAGGAACCATCAGAATGATTTCCAGAGTAGTTGCACCAGCTTGTAATTCCACCAACAATGGAAGAGTGTTCCTCTTTCTCCACATCCATGCCAATATCTGCTGTCACCTGAGTTTTTTATCTTAGTCATTCTGACTGGTGTGAGGTGGAATCTCAATGTTGTGTTAATTTGCATTTCCATGATGACTAAGGATGTTGAACATTTCTTTAAGTGCTTCTCTGCTATTCAAGATTTCTCAGTTGAGAATTCTCTGCTTAGTTTGTACTTCATTTTTAATAGGGTTATTTGGTTGTCTGGAGTCTAACTTCTTGAGTTCTTTGTATATATTGGATATTAGCCCTCTATCAGATGTAGGATTGGTAAAGATCTTTCCCAATCTGTTGTTGCCATTTTGTCCTATTGATGGTGTTCTTTGCCTTACAGAAGCTTTGCAATTTTATGAGGTCCCATTTGTTGATTCTTGATCATAGAGCTTAAGCCATTGGTGTTCTGTTCAGGAAATTTTCCTCTATGCCCATGTGTTTGAGGCTCTTGTCCACTTTCTCTTCTATTAGTTTCAGTGTATCTGGTTTTATGTGGAGGTCCTTGATCCACTTGGACTTGAACTTTGTACAAGGAGATAAAAATGAATCAATTTGCCTTCTTTTACATGCTAACCTACAGTTGAACTAGTACCATTTGTTGAAAATGGTGTCTTTTTTCCCCATTGGATGGTTTTAGCACCTTTGTCAAAGATCAAGTGACCATAGATGTATGGGTTCATTTCTGGGTCTTCAGTTCTATTCCATTGATCTACCTGCCTGTCTCTGTACTAATAATGTACAGTTTTTTATCACTATTGTTCTGTAGTACAGCTTGAGCTACCTGCTGGATTTGTTGTTGTGATTTCTTTGTTGTTATCTTTTGTTTTTTTTGCTTCTGTTTTATCAAATTTTGCACTGATTTTTATTATTTCTTACCATCAACTGGATTTGGTTTTTGTTTTTTCTTGTTTTTCTATAATTAAACCATTTATTTGTACACATTTTTAAAAATGTAGACACATAGAGTCATTATTTTCTTTGTTGGTTTGTTTTCAATGTGTTCCAGAGATTCTGTTGTGTTTTATTTTCCTTCGATTCCTGAAAAATTTTCATCTCTATCTTGACTTCTTTAATTCATTATTAAGTAGTAAGCTGTTGAATCTCCATGAGATTTCATATTTACTGGAAATTTTCATATTAAGTGAGATAGGATGCAGTGATTTCAATCTTTTTGAATTTGCAAACATTTGTTTTGGTTTCCCAGGATATGGTCTACTTTAGAACAATTTCCATGTGCTGCTGAGTAGAATGTGTTTTCATTCTTGTTTGTGAAGAATATTCTGTAGATATCTGTTAAATCCATTTGATGCATGTTATCAATGAGTTCTGATTTTTTTATTTGTTTGTCTATTGGAAAAAATGTGGCATTGGCATCACCTGGTATTAATTTATTAATGTTACTCTATTTCTTTAATTCTGATAGTATTTTTTATGAAATTGTGTTTTCCTGAGTTTGGTAAACATATATTTAGGATAGTCATGTCTTCTTATTAACTGTTCCTGTCTTAGTTCTGAAGAGACACCATGACTAGGGTCACTTTTCTAAAGACAAACATTTAATTGGGGCTGGTTTACAGTTTGAGATGTTTAAATAATTATTCAGAAAGTATTATCAATGGCAGACAGCATGAAGCATACAGGCAGACATGATGCTGTAGAAGGAGCTAAGAGTTCTGCATCTGGATTTGCAGTCAACATGAAGTGAACTGAGCCACTAGACATAGCTTGAGCTTCTGAGACCATAAAGCCTGACCCCTAATGACACACTTCATCCAACAAATAATACCTTCTCCAACATGGCCACACATCCTAATACTGCCACTTACATTAGACCAAGCATTTAAACACATGAGTTTATGTGGGTCATTCCTTTCAAACCACCACAGTTCCTTTGAGTAGATTAAAGCATGACTTTTTATTTCTTCTGATTAGTTTTAGTCTCAAGTAAGTCTATTTTGTCAGATATTTGGATATAGATGACTGCTTGCTTCCTGGTCCCATATGATTGGATTACTTTGTTCACCCTTTTACTCTAAGGTGGTTCCTATATTTAAACTAATACGTGTTTTTCATAGGCAGCAGATAGATGCATTTTTGTTTCCTAATCAATTCACTCAGTCTGTTACTTGACTGGAGACTTAAGGTTATTGATGTTTAAAAGTTATTGAAATGTGTGTACTAGTCAGTCATTGTATTGTTGATTTTTGGTGTTGTTCTAAAATGTCAGATAAACTTTAGAATTGAATTATATAAATGATTCATGAATGTGCCATCTTTATTTGGTACCACCAACGGTCTCTGATCAACAGCCTGACATATATTTATTTATGAATGCTAGGCTTTATATCTTAGGCTTGTTTCCAATTAGCTTGTATAGCTTAATTAATCCATTTATTCTAATCTAAATTCTGCCATGTGGCTCATTATCTCTTCTTCATTCCTTGCACCCATTCATTCCTCTGGATCTGGCTGACAAAAAAAAAAAAAAAAAAAAAAAATCCTTGTTCCTGATTCTTTCCCAGAGTTCCTATCCCTGTTACTTTTCCTCTTCTGCCCCAATATAAGCTGTCATATCTTTATTAGATCAGTCAGAAGGTGATGGAAAAGAATGTTTACAAAACACTGAGATAGATAATGCTTCATAAAACTAACAACACTAAAGTCCAGACAGTACTCAACACTCTGCTGGTACAAAAATCAAAATTTGAAATAATACAAATACAACCTTTATACAATACACAAGAAGATTATTCCAACATGTCGGGAGCCGCTCCGCCATTAGAAGATGGCGCCGGTTTCCTACTTCCTGGTTCTTCTCGAGAGTTGACGCATGCGCAGTTGTCCACAGAGTGATGCAAGCTGCTTTCGTCTGATTGGTTCTTGCTAAAGCACCAATAGGAGACGCACACGCCTCACCAAGCCCTATATAAGTGACGAGCTCTCGAGCTCGTGGT
>JAJTUV010004456.1:0-19879 GCA_021653895.1 Mastomys natalensis
AGGGGAAAAGCGGCGTCACAGAAGTGCCCTGGGGTAGGCCGTCACAAGTGCGGTAAGCGGCGTCATAGAAAGTGCCCGGTGAGTGGGGCCGTCACAAGGTCCGGAAAAGCGGAGTCACAGAAAGTCCCCGGGTGAGTAGGGCCGTCAAAAGGGTTCCGCGGGAAAGCGGCGTCATAGAAAGTGCCCATGAATGGGGCCGTCACAAGTCCGCAGTAAAGCGGCTAAGGTCCGTGTCATAGGTCCATGGAAAAGTGGCAATTGAATCATGAGAGACCTTAGAAGTATCATGTTAGTGTTGCTTGTTTGTGTTTGTTTGGTAGGGGTCTGTCTTGGTGTTGTAATTGTGTTTTTCTCTGGGTATTGGCAAGCATCAAATCAGGAAAGTGAAACCAGGGGGAACTCACCATCGTGCCCCATGAGAAGTGCCTTAAAAGAATTTAATGCGTGCAAGAGGCATTAAAATAAAAGAGGGATTTGCGTTGGATACAGGGTGACTTTAAAACCTTTGTGGCCGTCACACGCACCTGGCCATGCCTATCCGTCCATTCTAACTCCCCAGTCCTCCTTACCTTTTTCCCTACTTCTGTGCTCAAAATGCACTTCCTGCTGGCTAACCTATATAAACCTATTCAACTCTCTTGCGTCTCCTCTCTCGGGCCCTTGTATATTATTCCTTTGGTATATAACTTTTTTCTCAGTCTCTCAATCAAGTCGCCTCCTGTCTGAGTACCTGAAAGGAAATCCTTTCAAAGGAAGGCGAGGACCTATCCAGGAGGCTCCTGTCGGCAGATCGCTACCTGAATGGCACCTGCCTGGATCCCTTTACATTGGGGGGGCTTACCACTTGGTCAAGGGTGCCCCCCAATTTTCTTTAAGAATGAGCGGGAGTATTATCTGGGAGCTGTTGTTCTCCTGGGATGTGGTTTCTGCCTTTGGTTTCTGTGTCATTTGTGCCATGACCATGCAAGACAAAAGGGCTGTGGTTACCAGACGCTGACTGCCATGGGGGAAAGGGCACTCCCCCAGGTATTTGGCTGGCCTCCCTTAGGGAGGCATAGTGGGGAGCTTTCTGGACCCAGAAAAGGCCATCCGGCATAATCCCTAGATCCTGAACCATCTTGACCATTGCCAAGGTGTACACTCATGAGGCTCCTACAGCATCACCTCATGTTTCTGAAGCGGGAAGTACGAGGAGTGCCTCGGCTAGAGATGTTCTCAATCTTGAGATAGATTCTCTGAAAGCATGTCCGGTGCATGAGGTTTTGTGCCAAATGTACCTCCCCCTGAAAAAAGGCACGAAGGCGGGTATGGCAGAAATATAAACTTCCCATCACAAGCCTTCACTTTGCACAAGGGCTCAGACCTCTTTTTTTCCACCGCTGACTTGCTGCGCTAGCGGCGACCTTCAAAGGTGTGCTTTCAATCGCCTCACCCAAACACCTAATGAATGAGTTCAAGCATGCTTGGGTTGGGGAATGCCTAAGGTCTGAAGGTCCAGAGGTAACCTTAAAATTTTAATAAATAAGGGGAGATGTAGGCAGCCGTGTTTACAGTTGCAAAGTCGTAGACGCACCTAAACAATGTAAGCAGCGGGCTTCCAGAGTGGCCAGCTCACTAAACTGGTAAACAAGTCCTTTGTGCATGCGTCAGCCTCGTGCCCCTCCCGAGCGGGCTTATGCTAATGAGGTATTGGCAGCTTAACCTATCCTGAGAGAACAATCACCCAGCCTGCCTTGGGCAGTTATAAAAGCAGCTCATTTTCTGCTGCTTGGGAGCCCTTCCCTTCCTTCCTGATCCAGGTCCCGTCCCTAAGTCAAGAGTCGTTCCTGGAATAAAGCTGACTGAGAAGGACCCGCCGGTCGTGTCTTACTTGCTGGACAAAGCGGACGCGACACTCCTTTGGGAGAAGTGGTTGATTCCAAGAACTGGGGCGGATAAATGCACAATGAACCTTGAACTAACCTGTCGGGTGGTAAGGAGCACACACAAAAGATGGAACCGTGTCAAAGAATTGGAAATTACCAAAAAGCCGCTCAATAGTTTGCGCTGAAACATCTTGAGCAAGATTTGAGCAAAATTTCTAAAACAAACAAGCAAATCATTACAAAAGAATTTAGTAAGTACACGGGGAGAAAAGATAAATTTCCTCATAGAAATATCACTAAAAAGGCAGAAAGGGAGAAATGGGGGCAAAAAAAAACCCAAATGAAAATAGCTGAGGCCATCCCCTGAAATGCTAAAATTAGCTGATGAAGTTGAAGGTCAGCAAGATATTTTCAAGTGCTAAAATATCTACCCAAATATACCTATTATTTACTGGGAGAAAACTAGAATGCTGTATTTGAGAAACGTAGGTACCGCCTTATCCGTAACCAGGGCTCATACCCTAGTAATAACACAGCTTCCTGGGATACACTGTGGACCACGCACCCTTTGGGGATATTTCTGCTTAGAATGCTTTAAGCACTTCTCAATTTGGGGGTAAAATCAACAAACAAAACCAAAGGCAATTTACCCAAATCATTAAGTCTTTAAGAGTGAATAGGTCAAGAAGGTAAAGACCATGACTTTTCAGACTAAAAGAAACCTGGGAGACACAGCTATAAACACCAACCAGTGTTGGACCGGGGATTAACCTCCCTCGGAAAGGAATTCAAATGGGGTCCTTACCAATAGCTTCTGCTCTAACGGGAAGCCAAGAGCAAGCTTTTGGTTGTTGAATCCCTTGGCCCTAGAAGTCCCAAAGGTTTTACTGGCTGGGCTGACAGTCTCAGAAAGCATATAGCTCCAAGTCCTGAGAACTAGAGTTTTTGGTGCTCAGCTTGGATGCTCTCTGCTCTGGGCTTTTCTTCTGTTGCTCAGCACTCCGCAAATGTTGCAATCTCTGGTTCTCCACAGCAGCAGCTGTTAGTAGCACGCTCTGTACCAGCTAATGTTACAGCATCAAGGCTTGGGTGTTGGGACCCTGGGCATTCAATAGGGGCGGCAGTTGTAGTTCCAGGCCTCTACCTTAAAGCTTGGCAGCTCACGGAGCCCTTCCCCCATTCTTAAATGTCTCTGGCTTCCTCAGATCTGCCGCCCCCGCCCCCATGCACGCTCTTGGCAAGTCTTTAGCGGGCCTCTCCTCTTTTGCAGCTGCTGCTGCGTTGTTTTGCTGTGACCACTGAAAAGGGAAGTGGTTTCTGCCACCTCTTCTTGCCTCAGTCTCCTCTTTCTGCTACCAAGTTCAGTTCTCTGGCCCATGATAAAGATCATAAGCAGGCAATAAAGGACCCCCTTGGGAGCAACCCTGATATCACCCCCAGGGGAAAGCATGAGAGACCCTTCTGGTTAACAGATCCGTTAACAGTCTTGATTTAGTTGAATTTCTTTACCCCAATTTACTAGGATATGGGATGTATTAGTTAACATTAGGGAGCTGCATGAAGGGAATTCAGGAATGCTCTGTAGACAAATTTTACAACTTTGTTTTTAACTTTAAAAAAAAGGGGGGAGAGAGAGGAAAAAGAGAGGGAAAAGGAGAGACGGGGAAAAATTTTTTGGGCCCAAGTCTCTCTATAAAAAAAAGTTTTTGTTGAGTTAGGACTCTGAAGAATTTTAAATTTAACTTAAAACCAAAGTGATTTTCCATGGGCAAAGCTGAAAAGTCCTTTAAACAACTGACCCTTTACTAAAGCGTCCTTTCTCCCGGTGGGGATCTGTCCAGTACACCCGCAGTACTTTAAAATGGTCCCAGGAAAAACCTTTCTTTTTGAAGGAAGCAAATTTCATCTTGAGACTGGGAAAAAGTTCTGGGCTCAATTTTAAAACAATGTCAAAGGTTAAGTTACACCAGAAGTTAAAACCTGGCGTTTTGTTCTCAGGACCCCCCAAAATGTGGTGATATGGATTTTCATTTTGACAAATTTCCACTTAAGGGGCCCCGTTCCTTTTGGGGGATTTCCCGCAACTTGATTTTTTGAAAACTGCTAGTTCCAGAGACTCACATATCAGAACCTTTAAAAAGATTCCCTTTTCTCCCAAAAAGGGGCCTTTAAAAGGGGCCGGGGGAGTCAAGCCTTTTAATGTTTAGGAGGGAAAACCAAAACCCTTTTTGGGCACATGACTGCTCTTTCCCGTGCCTTTAAAACATACTTTTCAGTGGGGTTAGTCCTTCACAGCGACATCCCCAGGTTCTATTTCACCCAAGGGGCCTTAAACCTGTGGGGTGTAGAGAGAAGATTAAGTTATCAATCCCGTTAACGTCCTAATAAAACCTTTTTCCCGGGGAAAGGGTTGCTTTCCCAAGTAAAATAACCGGCTTTTCCCTACCATCATGTACTCAAGCATTTTTAAAAATGAAGGAAAACCCTTACTTTTTTTTCCTCCTCCCTGTTTGGGTTTTTTCCCTGGGGTGGGAGTTCTAGAACAGCAAACATCTTTCTTTAGCCCTGTCACCCGTGGAAACTGTTTTTATTTCAACAGTGCCTCTTGGGAAATTTTAGGGTACTACAAATCATTTTCCCTTTTAAAAAAATTTGCTTTAAAAAGTTTTTGGGGTTTGGGGCTTTCATACATGTCCCTAGACACCTTTTTTAAAAAAATAAAATGTAATAATAACACACAAATTTTGTGGCATTTAAATTGAAAAAAACTTGAGGGGTTGGAAGGAGCTGGACGGGAGTGGGAAATAGGGGGCGAATTTGATCAATGCTTTACCGTGTGTATGAAATTCTCAAAGAAAAAAAATTAAAAAAAAAAAAAAAAGCTTTGAGGGGAAATTTTTATCTCCATTTTCCCCAAAATAATTTTTTAAAAGCTATTTTTTTTTTTTTTAAAAAAAAATTATTTACCTATATCAAATCCCCGGTTAAATTTCTGATGCATAAAAAAAACCCCATACCATTGTACTGAGGGACCAACTAAATTTCTTTTTTGTTGAAAGAGAAAAAAATTTATAGAGATGACCAAAAGGAAGGGGATGTCCCCCCCCATTCATCCTGCGGGAAAGGGGGGGGGGCCCCCGATGGTTTTGTTTGTGTTATTTACATTTGGGAGGGTCAAAATTTTCTCTTGCTCTCCAAGTACCCTTTTTCTATGTAATAACAGCTGCAGTGTGTTTTTTTACCTCACAGCTTCCCTTCAACCCACGGGGGCAGCGAGGCCCTTGGGGGTGGGCCCAAAGGGGGGTGGTTCTCTTTGGGGGGGGCTTGTCCCTGTTTGGGGAGCTTTAAAATGCATACAAAAAATAAGAATTCAGAGGAAGAAGTAGACAAGCATGCCTCAGCTCTTGGGGTTACCGTAACAGTCATCCTTCAAAATGAGGGGGCAGTGAAACTTAATAATAAAAATAAAAAAGTAAGTTTCAACAAATTCTCTGCTTTGAACCATGGGTTTTTTGAAATTCCCCTTTAAAAATTTTTTCCCCGTGGGGACTGTACTGCCCGAGGAGGAATGCAATTTTTTAAAAAAATTTCCCAGACCCTTGGAGTTATTTTTAATGCCTCTCCTTTGCCTAGAGGGTTTTGTAAGCTGTGAGCCAGCCCAATTTTTTTTTCTCCTAAACCCCCCCCTCTGAATTCCGAGAACACTGTTACTAATTTTAAAAGGGTTTCCAACAGCATGGGGCTCCCAATATGAGGGGTTTAGATTTTGGGGGGTGGGTTTCTTGTTTTAATCTTGCTTAATCGCGCCTGCCCCCACGCTTAAAAGACCTAAAACAGTTATATTTCTACGGGATGTTTACCAGACCCACGGGGCTGATTTTTTCGTGGGGGATCCCCGGGACCAACACCTGAAAGGGGAAAATGGGGGGGGAGAGAGAACGGAGGGCCCAAACAACAGGGGAAATTTTGTCAAGGCCCCACTTTAATCGGGAGGGAGTTTACAAATAAAAATCTGGGCAAGGGGGAAGGGGGAAAAAGGAACGGGGGGGGGTTCTCTCAACCCCTCAATCCTTCCCGGGGGTCTGTGGCTGGTCCCAGAAATTTCCCAGGGGGAATGGTTCTTTATGAACGGGAAAAAACCTTTTTTTGCTGAAGGTCAGTTTCTCCCAAGATAGGGGTTATTGCCCTAGGCCCTCTTTTTTTTTCATAACCACCCCCCAGAAAATGCCAGACGTTCCTAGGAAACCCGAGACCCGAGGGAAAAACCTTACTGACAATCCCTTCCCGAACATTGGGGAATTTTTCCCCCGGCTCTCTTTTGGAAAAGCAGGGATTTTCCCGGATTTGGCTTTCCCCAGCTTTTCTACCCTTGCTGTGCTACTACTTTTTTTTTTGTTTTTTGTGTTTTGTGTTTTGGGGTTGTTCCTGATTCCCTGGAGATAAAAATAAATCACTCAAGGCCCCCCTTTTTTCCACATTTGTAAACACCAAATGCTGTCCGAGGGGGGGAAATTGAACCCTAGTGAGGGTGCATTTTGCCGGGGAAATAAGTCAAAACAAAATAAACACAAAAGGTTTGGTTTCCAGAAAAACCACACAGGTTGTGGGCATAAGAGGGGACGATCTGCTTCTGACTCGCTCTCTTCTGCCCCTTTCCTGCTTTTAATCCCCCTTCCAGCCTCAAATATTCCAGCTAATATTGTAATTAAGCAGGACAAAGGCCTCAGAGACCCTGAGCCATGTGCTCCCTTCTTGCCTCCCGCACCTGAACACCACATTTTCTTCCTCTGGGTATATCCTTTGACACATACCCTGGATCTTTTGGCTTCCTACTCTTGTCTTCAAGGTTAATCATCTTCAGATTCCAACAAATGATTTCTTCAAGCCCTCTCTGAAAGAAACCAGGAACTTGGGGCTGGAGAAATGGCTCAAATGGAATAAACTACTCGCCATGCAGGTGTGAAGACTGAAGATTGGATATCTGGAATCCACCTAAAAGCTGCCAAGTACTTGGGAAACAGAGACAGGGAATCCCCTGCCAACTAGACTAACTGGAATTGGTAGCCGCTGAGTTCAGTGAGAGGATCCTGCCTCAAGAAATAAAATGAGGCACAATTCAGAGAAAGACTGTGTCGACTTCATGGCCTCCATCCATAGGTGTGCTACGTGTTTACAAACCTACATATATCACAGGCCCACAGGCATGCAAGTGTACATTCACACATACTACACACCCACACATAGAAAACATTCTTTTGTTAAACGGCTGTTTTTTAGAGTGGCCCCAGTAAACCCAAAGTTCAGTAATCACAAGTTGATATTCTGTGCATCTTTGTGCTCATTTTATCCTAAGCGATGCCTGCTTATATAGGACCCTTAATGAACAGATGGAAGGAGGATATCAAAATTGCAAAGGCTGCTTGCATACTCTTAAGCAGGTGAGAAAGGGAAAACTTCAGTGAAGATACCATCAACTATTCACAAGTTAAAGAGAATGGATTTCAGACTCCATAAGAAAAACATGTAAGGTCACAGGAAACCTTGATCCAGTGATGTCTGCCAGCATAGGTTATTCTCATATCAATGGCCAAAGCCAAGAATGGAAAGAAACCCAGGCATGCTTTTAGTCAGCTTTTCATTACTGTGACATTTACTTTTGCAAGACAATTTATGAAGAGAAAAGCTTTGTTTTTGCTCACATTTGGAGGTTTCCTTTCCAGATTGGGTTGGCCTCTCGCTCTGGATACTGCAGCATGTTTGTCAGGAATCCAAGGCAGAGGAAGCCGGTTCACCCATAGACAGCAATCAAAGGGGAGTAGGAGTCGGGCCCCATTATCACCTTCAAGTGCCCCAGTGACTGGAATTAATTCCCATAAGGCCTTGCTTCAAGGCTTCCACCACTTCCAGGAGCACCAAGCTCAGAATCAACCTTTGGAGCCAGCCGCTGGGAAGCAGTACCTCAATCAAACGGCACTTATAAATTTCTTGTAAATAAGAGAGGCAAGAAAACACTAATAAGAAAATTCCAGACACTCGAAATGGATATGGAGGAAGCTGGGGTCTCTTGCCTGCTTCTGAGTTCGAGTCCTTGCCGGTGGACAAAGGCCAAGGAGCAAGGGCGACTGCCTTGTGCTTGAGACCCACGCAAACTCGAGAAAACAGAAATGGCACTTTTCTCTGACTCTATTAATGAACTGGCATCCGCTTAGCTAAACCATGTTTTAAGATGGTGGAAGAAGGTCCACCCTGTCTCCTTCCTGTTGTTTGTAGAACTATTTTCAGGTCATAGAAAAAATGGGACGGGGAAAGTTTCCATGAAGCGAGCTTCTATTATGAGCCGCTACCCCAACCCCCGCTCCCAACTGACTAGCACAGGGTGTGCTTGTGGCTTTAAATTCTACCCATCTCTGCTGGTGGCGCCTTTACCGCGTGCCTCCAGGGAAGTGATTATTGCAAATGTGCATGATTTTATCCACAATATACAGTATCGTGTGAAGCTTGCTTTTCTTGCCTTCAGCCTTTTCTTTCTTACAATTTATTTTAATACGTTTGGAGTTATTATCCCAAACATTAGCCAGCTGGCCCGCTGGGGTCTCCTTTGCTGGATTCTGGGGCTCTCTTTTTCTAATCCTCTCTTCATGGATAATCCACTCTAATGTTTCTTGGCTGTGGCAGGGGTCTGGCTATTACTACCTGTTGACTGGAAATTCACTGTACCTGTGTAGGTGGCTCTAATTGTTTGGTAATGAACACCTTATTTGAGTCAGCTGAGGTCAGAGCTATAGTCATGAGATTTGCTTTCTCCTTTCCTGATGGTTTCCACAGGCTTTGCTTGTTAGCCTTTCTTTCTTCCTTTCCTTCTTTCTTTTTCTGAGCTCAATTCAGCTAGTTTGAAAGCAGGCTCTAAGACAAAAAAAAAAAAAAAAAAAAAAAACAAACAACAAAACAAATAAATAAATGAAAGGAAAAATAAAAAAACATAAAGCAAGATAGAAAGCAAACAAGCTGAATGCCGGGGTACAGCAAAGCCCAGACCACAGATGGGCACCATTCCTTCCAGCAAACCTTCAGGGCCTGCTGTGGACTTCCTTGGATGGGGGTGGAGTTTGTAGGGGGGGGGACAGGGTGGTCGTCTGACCTTTTGTTGTCAAGGAAGATCAGAAGAAAAAGCCAACTGGCGGGATCTCCATCAGCAAAGGGCTCCAGCATGTACAAGGTCATTTCAGCTGCCTCAGAGACTCTCTCGGGATGTCTCCCCATCAGGGAGCTAGAGCATGGTATGTGACAGTTTACTAGAGCTCCAGCGCTGAGGTGCTTTGCATGGGAGCCATGGCAGTGGTGAACTGGAGGGTCCAAGATGAACTACGTTTCCTAGCACCCAGGTCAGCTCAGGTGCCAACTCCTATTTAGTCTATGTCTATGTTGAAGAGCCAAATGTATCTGAAGTTCATGTCTAAGACAATTACTTTCACTTGAAAAATACAAAAAAAAAAGAAAGAAAAAAAGAACAGAGGAGGAGGGCTGGAGAAACTGCTAAGGGGCCAAGAACACTGGCTGCTTCTCCAGAGGTCTTGAGTTTGATTCCCAGCAACCACATGGAGGCTCACAACTGTCTGTAATGGCTGTCTGATGCCCTCTTCTGTCATACAAACATACATGCAAATAGAGTTCTCCTATACATAAGTAAATAAACCTAAAAAGAGAGGAAGGAAAGAAGGAAAGGAAGGAAGGAAGGAAGGAAGGGAGGAAGGAAGGAAGGAAGGAAGAAAGGAAGGACCCAAAGAGGGAAGCCAAGGAACCTTGAGTCTATAAAGCTGCACTTCAGAAATGTTAAGGCTTTGGAAATACTTCCTCACAGGATCTCGTTATTTACATCTGTTGATCTTTAGAGCCTGACATGCTGCCTAGCACTCAGGAGGTAATTTATAAAGAAGCAATGAGGGGGCAGCAAGCCAGGTGAGGAAGACTGTGGTATGTGCTTGCTACAGAAGTCTGGAGCTGCAAAACAAGAAAGAAGAGTTACTGGGTGGCCCTGAACAGTAACTTCTGCTGAAGGTCTTTATGGTTGTCTGCCAGCATTCCCTAACAACCCCATTTTGCTTCCTTGTGTGCCGAGTTCAGATCTCACTGCACAATACACACTGTGACCTGCCTTCTCTTATGTGCTCTGTCTTGCCTGTAGAGACAGGAGCTCTGTGCAACCTAGGCTGGTCTAGAACCCTTGATCTTCACTCTTTGGCATCCTGAGTGCTGGGATTACAGCCCTGTACTACCACACTTGGCTCTCTGTCCTGCCTTAATTCACACGCCACCAGCAATATGTTGACAGATCCAAACTGTGGGAAATGGCATTTTTAATGGCTTGGAAATATTTATCTGTCAGAGACACACCACCATTCTGTGTGTCTAATGTTAAGGTCATGGCTGTTCTCAGTTGTATGTTCAAACCAGATATTGTCTTGCTCTGAGCCATTCCTCTTCTTTTTAAAAGTAGCATCATGTATGGAATTTTATTTTATTACCACAGGAATTATACTATGTTTTCATTATAAAGTATATATACAAACCAGATATTGGTTCAGTATTTAAGCCTACCTATACAAATGAGACAAATAGCTTCCTTGGTAACAAGCAAAACAAAAATTTAACACCGTTTTTATTATTTTGTATGTATGAGTGTTTTGCTGTGTTTGTCCCTGTACCATGTCTGTGCAGTGCAGTGGAAACCAGAGAGAGTGCTGGACCTGGATTTAAGTCACACATGTTTGGAACCACCATGCAGGGTGCTGGGATTGGATCTCAGTGCTCCACAAGAGTAGCCAATGCTTTTAACCACCAAGGCACATTCCGACCCTTTTTAACAATACTTTTTTAAAGAAGAATTAAAGCTTATTCAAAGTACTTTTTTTTTTCCTATTGTGTTTGAGCATTTTTGTCCAACTTCCCCACTGAGTGTTGCTTCTAGAACTTACCAAAATTTGTCTGCCAGTAACTAAGATGCCTGAAATCACTCGGATACTGAGATTCTCCTACTTTGGTTTCTTCCCTGGAGTTCTCCATGTTCAATCCGAGTCACCTGTCTAATTGCTTTTGAAACTTTTCTAGAGTTAAGAAGCTAACATTAGAAACTTGAAGATATGTTTAATTTAGAATATTTTATGTTTTTCATTTCCTTGAGATGTGTCCCTTTTTCCTGATAAGATTGTTTTTTTTAAAAAAAAAGCCTATGCGTGTATGTCGGTATTGCATGTATATGGTGTGTATGTGTATGGGAGGGTGGTATGGATTTTGCATGAAGTACAGTGTGCATGTGTGCATGGGAATGTGGTCCGTGTAAGAGTAAGTACCATATGAAGCTAGTACTTTCAGAGTGCAGAAAAGGTTTTCCAGATACCTTGGAACCAGAGTCACAGATGGTTGTGAGCCCCCCCAACATGGGTACTAGACACTGAACAACCCCCCCTGCAAGAGCAGGATGTGTGCTTAACTTCTAAGGCATGTCTCCAGGGGCCCCAGATTTGATTTTAAAAGTAACAAAGCATAATGATTATGTAATAAAGTTTTAACACATGATGTATAACAATGATACTTAAAAACATTCTTATTTGTTGGTGTATTTTGATATAGAGTACTATATTGCCCAGGCTGACCTTGAACTCCTGACCTTACTACTTCGCCTACAATGTTTCTGGGTTTTACTGGTGTGGGTCCAACATGCCGGCTTTTCCTCCTTCCTTCTTCCCCCTCCTTCCCTGAAGATTGAAACCTGCTCTACCACACAGTTACACCCTCAAACATCTCCTCATATTTTTAAACTTTTGGGCAATGATGGGAATGTTAGTGTAAATGACAGGGCCCTGGGGATGTAGCTCAGGTGGTAGAGGGCTTGCCTAGTGTGTCTGAGGCCCTGGTTTGGTTCTAGACCACATAAACTGGACCTTCCTGGTGGTGTATTCTTTAACCCTAGCACTAGAGAGGTGGAGACAGGAAGGTCAGAAGTATAAGGGAATTCTTGGCTATATAAATTGGTTCTAAGGCCGGGAAAAAGACCCGAAAAAGAAAAAGCTCCCTTTGGGGTGGAGGGACCTTCAATTTCCATATTTTTTTTTAAGTTTTTTGGCACAATTATTTTGTAAAAGCCCTTTTGCCCAGTCCAAGATAGGACAGAAAAATTGGACAAGAAAGAAAAAAGAAAAGGGCCCCTGGAGCATCTGCTCTTTGGAAAAAATTCATGATCCCCCACATTTTTTTCTATGCTCCAACCTCCAATTTTACCTTGATCCTTATTAATGTAACAAGTATCCCCATTCTTAGGGGGGCCCCCTGTTTTCGGGTTCATTTTTGTTTCCCCCAAAAACAGCAAATCTTTTTGGTGGTCCCCTTTTTTGAATGGGTTCCTAAAACAACAGAAAAAAGGGCCCGCTTACAGCTTCATACTTTTAAAAGGGTTTATTTTCATTTTTTTATTTAGGGGTATCTGTTTTCATGCCCACAATCTCCCATACAAGGCAACCATGTGGTTGCGGGAATTGAACTCAGGACCCGGAAGACAATCATGCTTTAACAGCTGACCATCTCCCACCCCCAAAAAGGTTTTTTTTTAAAAAACAAATTGAAGTGTATGCAGTTTTGGTTAATTTCCAGAAGTGTTTTAAAATTTGCTTTTTTCGAGAATTCCTTCCTTTTTTTACATAAAAAATTTAAAATTGAAAATTCCTGTGTTAACATATTTGAATCTAAACTTTGTTTCGATACCCTTACCAAAAGGTAAACAGCAAATCAAAAGTTCAAGGTATCCCACCCCAACAAAGGAGTTAAGGTTCAGGGGGAAATTGAATTTGTCTTACGGGGGTTTGTCGGGGGGGAGTGGGAAAAAGATTTTTTGGGAAACGCATATCAAAATATTTTTCCGGATAAGAAATTACCTCCTGTGCAGAAACCCCGAGATTAAACCCCGGTAATCAAGAGGCAAACCCCTTTGGGGGAAATTTAAAAGCCAATTAAAAAAAGTACGATTAAAAAAAAAAAAAAATTTCCCGAAAAAAAGCACTTCCAAAACCCGGGGGCGCTTAAAAAAAATTTCCCCCCTGTAAAAGCTCTCGGGGGGCCATTTGTAAAAGGGTGGGGGCAAACCAAAAGGCCAATGTTCACGGGGGCTTTTCCACCACAACTGCTCCCCCCCTCATAAGAGACTCCCCCCGGTTCCCTCCTAGACAAAGTTTGGGGATCCTACTTTTTTGGCTGCCTCACCTTGAATTTTGACCCTTTCCCCCCCCTGGGGGGGCTGCAGGGGGGATTAAAAAAATTTGTGGATAGCCCACATTGATTTTGATCCTAGTTCCCATGGAACCCCGGTTTTTTTTGATCCGTTCCCCCCTTTGGGAGGGGTGCAGGGATGATTAATTTACACGAGGCAATTTTAAACCCCTTTTTCCCAAATTAAAACCTTAAAATAAAAATAACCGAATTGGGGAGTAGAAGGGGGGGGGAGAAAAAGGGTTGGGAGGGAATGGAGGAAAAAATTTAAAATAAAAGGCAAGCAGAAGATAAAGGGGGTATCGGGAGATCAAAAGAGAACGAGGGGGAAGCAGGAGGATGAAGCAGAAGGGAAACCCGGTAAAAAGCCCACAAAGGAAATTTGCCCCCCTCCAGGGGGGCAATTTATACCCAAAAATTTTTGATTTTTTTTTCTTTGACTGGGGTTTTTTTTGGGGGGGAAAAAAAGCAACAAACGGCGTTTTAAAAATTCCATTACTACACCCGACGCCCTTTTTTTCCCGACCTTTTTTGGGCCCGAATTTCCCTTTTGGGGCCCTTTCCCTTTTGCTTTTTTAACATATTTTAAAAAAGTTTAATAAAAAAAAATTTCTTTTACATTTTTTAAAAACCCCTCATTGGAAAATTTTTTTATACCTCCCCCCCCCCCCAGGCCTTTTTCTTTTTCCCCCCTTTGCTCCCAAACCCTATAAAACATGTTGATTTTTAAATTTTTGTCCCCAAACTTTTTTTCTTTAAGTATAAACCCTGCTTTTTGGGCAAACCCTTTCCCCACACTGCTGATGCCCCTTTTTATAATCATTCCCTCCCCCGCCACCCCTTCGATACCGACAACAACCCATTTAACGGGCCCCCTTGTTTAGGGTTTAAAGGTGCAGACATAAATTATGTGAGGGGGTACAGAAAATCAAACCAAAACAGCATTTAAAGGGCCGGGAAACCCGAGTTTTGGGGGGTTTTATACAGCAAAGGGCTTTTTTTCCTTAAAAAGGGGAAAAAAAAGGGAAAAAGACATTCCCTTTTTAAAAAACCTTTTTAAAAAGGCCCGGCTGCAAATTTTCCCCTTTTTCTCAAAGGACCCCCCCCAAAAAAGGGGAAAGGGGGGGGGTTTTTCCCCTGGAGCCGTTTGTTGTGTGTGTTGGTGTTTTTGGGGTTTTGTGACACCTAGAAAATGTAAACCCCCAAAAAAAAACCCTGACTTTAAACATAATGCTCTCCCACGCAACCCTGGTTTAATTGAGTTATTTGGGGTTTCATGCTTTCCTTAGTGAAAAAGGTTCCCTTTTTATACTTTAAACCCGATGCCCCCTAAGCACAAGCCCAAAAAAAAAAACCCGGCACCTTTTTCTTTTGGGAGGTTGACAGGATCAATGATTTTGACAAGGGTGGTTTGAAATCCCCCCCTAAAAATCCCTTAACCCCCTGAACCTAGTGGGGGAACCCCAAACTTTTAAAACAAAAAGGGAAACCTCAACCCCGAATGGGCGTGCCCCCGGGGGCCCAACCCCCCTTTTGTTTCCCCCCCTTTTAAGGGACCAGAGCAAAAGTCTTGATTAAAAAAAAAAGGATATTTAATTCATCCCTTTTTGGGGAAAGTTTGTAGGGGAGGGGGGAAAAAAGGGAAAAACTTTGGGGAACCTAAAAGGGGGCAGGGGAAACCCGGGGCAGCACACCCAAAATGTAACAAAGCAACCTAAAGTGAGGGCGCATGGAGAATCTTTTTAAAGAAAAGTGAATTGTTTTTTTTTATCCCAGGGCCTTTCCCTTAAAAAAAAGTTGGGTTTCCCCTTTTTTTTTTCCCGCGGGGGGGGGAAAAAGGGAAAACCCCACCACCAATAAAGAATAAGCCGTCCCCTCCTTCAACCCCTTTTGGGGTTCCCCCTTTTGATTAAAAACTATTAACTGTATAGAAGTTGGGCGCCTTTTTTAGGAAAATTATTTAAAAACGGCCCCTGGAATTTTGGGCCCAAATTTTTCTAGAAAAAAATTTTTTAAGCCACCAAATTTTTTGCTGTAAAATCTCCCACCCCCAAAAAGACCATAAAGGAAAACACAATCAATAATTGGTATAAAATTATGCCTAAATTTGGGAGATTTTCCCCACACTCTCTAATCCCCGCTATGAATTCCCTTTAACTTGCGTTCATCCCGGCCCTCCGCCTCGAGTTCCGGCTCCTCGTCTTGGTTTTCCTTCCCTCCCCTTTGCTCTGCTTCCCCTGCTTCTACTTTTTCTGCTCTCTCTGCTTCTGCTTTCCTTTTTTTTTGAATTCCTCCCATCTCTTTCCCCTAACCTTTTTCCCCTCCCCTTCTACTGCCCAAATTTGGCTCTAGCTTTATTTACAGGTTTTAATTGGGGAAGAAGGGGGGGGTTTACAAGAATCCCTGTGTAAGTTCAATCATCCCCTTTCAGCCCCTCCCGAAGGGGGAACTAGATCAAAATACAAAGGGGAGGCTATCCAAACAGCAACTGAAAATGTTGTGGACAAAAAGTCTGAATCAAAAAGTATGGTTTTTTTATGCATTGTTTTTTAAACAATTAAATATGCCCACAACAAGGCATTTGCATTATTTTAGGGTTTTATTGGTAACCCCGAGATGACTTTAATATAGGCGAGTATCGAGTTTTTTTTTATTTGAGTATTGGGGAGATGTTGCGAGTTATCGTTACTTTTCTCGCCATTTTACATTAAGGAATGGCACTGTCTGTTGAGGGCCAGAGGGGGGTTTCCCGGGTCAAAGGCAATAACAAAACCACGGGAAGGACTGGGTTCACCAACTCATCAACCACCACATAGGATATCTTAATTGCCAAAAGGGGATTGTGTAAAAGGGTCAGCCACAACACAATCCGAAGTTAAACTTGAACATTGTGTGAATCTGGGCCCTTTAGGAAAGGTCCTCTTCTTTTGGGGACAGAAGGGGGCTTTGGGTCTGGTCCTTAAAGGGGTTTGCTTCAAATTTACTGGTTTCAGAAGACCTCCAGACTCCCTAACTGCTACCCACAAGGGGCCCGTTCTCACTCCCCGCACGCCCCTTTGGGACTAGGCTTCCCCCACCCGTTGCTTCCCGCCGAAAGACCCGGGGCATTATTTTTAAAACCCCTGTTGCTCCTCACCTGACTCTGCCTGGAACCCCCTTTACCTGGGGACAGGGAGGGCGTTTTGCCCGGTGAAAATTTATCATAGCTTTTTGTGGCTAACGAGTGGGGGGAAGGGGAACAATGGGGCCCCGGATGAAAAAGCATTTGCGTTAAATTACATGGAGGGCCCAAAATTTGATTTTTTTTTCTTCCCCGTCGAGGCCCCTACACGAAGAAAACATTTGCTTTTTTCCAAAAATTTTAGGGCCATTTAGAAGTTCTGAGGGCACGGTGAAGCATGGGGGGGTTAACTGCTTTATGCTTGCCAAGGCCCCATTACTAAATCCTTTTCCCGTGGGCCCCTTTTTCATGTGGGAGCCAGACCCCCAAAAAACCCCCGTGGGGGACCTCACTCGGGACAATTTTTTGAATCATATCTTCCCAAAAAATTCGCTCTGTGGGGAAAAACCCAACCGGCCTGGGCTCCTTTCACCGGGCCTTATTTTTTGTTCTTTCCTCAGTGGGGGGGGGAAATGGATGTCATGTTGTGCCCGGGAAAAAGCTATCTACTCCGCTCCACAGCTTAGACAACCCTTTGAAAACCAGCCAAGGAGTTTTTTCTTTGTAAAAGTCAGAAGGCGCTTGGAGTTTGTGTGTATTGATACACAGGGTTACAAAGAAATAAACGGGATGGGTGGGAAATTAAGTGGGGTAAGGGGTTTTAAAGCCCGATTTAAGGGGGAGCACTCAAAGGAACAGAATGGGGAGGGGGGGGGCAAACATGCGCAAGCCTCCGCAGCAACAAAGGTGGGGGCAATTGCTGTGGCTTTTGACCAAAATTAATTGATGTCATGCAACACTCATTAATTGCCTAATTACAATTTGTTTCCACCCCGCACCACAGGGCTTTTTTTTTCAAATGATTTTCTAGCTCAGTCCCTGGGTGGAGGGGAAAGGTCATCTGAATGGGTTTTTTGGGAAAATTTTCATATAAGTCTTCCCCCCAAATTATTAAATTTGGGTTCCCGGGGGCCCGGTTTTTTGATTTTTGCTTAAATTTCTATTTACGTCAAGGTTAAACACTGCCCCCGGGAAGTGGGGGTCCTCTAACCCCAAAGATGCCTGGCTGTCACATCGTGTTTACATTTACAGCAGGAGTTCATGTCAACAATCCTTTCCACAAAACAACAGAGGATATTCTGATCACCAAGGCTGTGGTAACTACAAAAAGGGGTCGGGAGGGGGCCTGGGGGGGGGGGCAGGGCTGGGTTGTCTCCGCCCGGGAAAGTATCAGGTTTGGGGTCTCCTCTGACCTGAAGTGAACACTCAGCTTTAGAGGGCCGGGCATGTCCCTCGCCATTTGAACAGTGCTTTTGCAGGGATTTTTGTTCCCCCTTACGGTACTGGAAGTTTTAGCTTTCTTTCTGTGATTTTTACAGACAGTAAACCCGCTCTTTTTAAAGAGGCAGATGGGGGCATGGGGGTGGGGGGGGTGATGAGGGGGGTGGAGGGGGGAGGGTGATGAGGGGCTGGGGGGGGAGGGCTTCTCCTCTTTTCCCTCACCCCCACAATCCTACTTTGAAATTTTTAAATAAGCCGTTCTTTAAAAAAGGAAAGAAAAAAAAAGGGGGCAATTTAAATTTCAACCCCATTTTAAAGCAAATTTTATTTTATGAGCGAGGAAAACCCTCTCAACATTTTCAGAAAATAATTTTAAAAGCCCATGTTGGTGGCCATGGAAGCTGCGGAAAAATGGGGAACGGGTTCCCCCGGGCAATCGGTGCACTGCAGTAAACCCTCTGGCTTTGGGCCCAGGCTGCCAGTGGGGAAGAGAACGAGATCAATTCTCTTTGCTCACAAAGGATTTTCACCCCCGTGGCTGCAAAGGCAGGGGAAAAATTTTAAATGAAGTAGCCGCTGTAGCTGACAGGAATATGGAAAAGGGAAAATAGAGGGAAAAGGGGAAAATATTACACTCAAACTGGCAAGCGAAACAGAGTGTTGTTAGTGGACACAAAAAGCACGTGGCTGAGCAGTCCCCCCCGCCCCCCCCGGCGGGGGGGTGCAACAGAGTTCTAAACCTAAACTCGGGTGGTCTCCCCAGTGCGGGAAAACCCAAGCTATGTCACAGAAAAGCGTCCCGCATTGAAAGTGTAGGCCCTCCAAAATTTTTTCACATCTAAGTTGGGGTTGGGGTGGGAGGCAAAGTAATGAGAGGGGGTTTTTTAAAGCGGGATATGAGGGAAAGTCCTTTTTAACCCTCTTGCTTCTCCCTTCCCCACTAGTTACGGGGTTTTTGTATTTTTTTACATTAGGTTCCCCGGCGCGTGGTTGGGGTTCATGAAGGCCCCAATCTAATAAGGGTGTCTTCCTCAACTCTCCACGTATTTTTTGATTTTAGGGCTTCCCTGAACCTGGACCTTTCTGATTGGGTAGATTGTCGCCCAAGTTTCTCCCGTGTCCACTCCCCCCACTGGATGTAGATAAGCACCCCAGCATTGGGGGATTTTTTTTTTTTTGGGGGCTGGGAGGGAAATTGAGGCCTCTGAGGGTGCACGTGAGGAAGCCGTTTTTCCCGCTGCACTCCCACACAGCATCCTTCCCCTGGTCACCACACGCACTCCTTTCTTGCTTCCAGTTCCTTTCGCCAAATTTCATGAAAAATTGACACAGGGTTTAAGTGGGAAAAATTTTTGCAGAGCGGGGAAAGGAAAAACAGGTGGGTTGCGTTTCGACCGGTACCCCTGACTGACTGAAACAGAAATGCTGGCGGTGGGGGGAAAAACCTTATAAAAATCAGACAGAAAAAACGGACAAAGACATTGTCCTTCTGTTTTAAGAGAAGAGGCAGGTTTGGAAAATAAAAAAAAAAATCACAGGGAAATACACCATTTACTTAGAAAGACCTGCCCCTACCGTTTAGCTGAGGGAAAAATTCATGCTTTGCAGCTCCCGGGGTCTGCCTACATTTGGCGTTTTTCACCCACTGAGCTCCATTGAAAACTGAAATAGAAAAAATTTCCACTATCCGATTTGCCTGGAAATAGGGCTCATTTCTTCCAAAGAAAGCCTAGGGGGAAAATCTACTGCTAGGAAGGTTTACTGGCTCTGAGACACCAGAAGGAAACCCAAAAGAGCCCCACCTTTGACTGGTTAAAATAAGAAACCCATCAGTGGGCATGGATGCTTGTCTCCTGTCTGCCCCTCCCCAAAACAAGGGGGTAACGACAGAGCATGTGTGTTGCAAGTGGGGAAAAATGTCTGGGGGTTTTTTAAATCAGGGTTCTCTTTCCCGTTTATTTCCAAAACCCCCAAATTAAGTTTTAAAAAAAAAAAAACCACCCTTTATTATCCTACCAACATGACTAGCTATGGCTCCAAAAGGGATTTAAAATTCTTTTATGAGAAATATTTTTTTTTCTTCATTTGGTGTGCTTTCCTGGGGGACATGGGCCCTAGAAAGGAACACGCAGGGCACATCACGTTTCCCCAAAAGGGGGTCGAGGGGTTGGAGGGTTGACTGAAAAGGAATTATTTGCCCCTTTTCCCCCCCCCTCCATGGGCACTTTCAGAGTCAACCAAGATGGAGAAAAGAAGTACCAGGGAAAAGGGGGGGGGGGCAAAAGTGGTTTTTTTTGGGGGAAGGGCGAAGGGGAAA
>JAJTUV010004457.1:0-19845 GCA_021653895.1 Mastomys natalensis
AAAATCAGAAATCTCCACTTAACATATGTGTTAACATTATTATAACATATACATATGATATATATTATACACATCTGATATGTATATCTACTATCTGTATATCTATCATTTATCTATGTATCTATCTATGTATCCATGTATCTCTATGTATCCATTATCTATCTATCTATCTTCTATCTATCTATCTATCTATCATCTATCCATATACACATATATTAACAATTAAAGAGAAAAGAAGCCATGACTCGAAAGAGAGCAAGACAAAATATCTGGAAGGGTTTGGGCAGATAAAGAGAAGGGGAAATTATATAATTATATAAATATAGACCTGTAGGTGTGGAGAGATGCTCAGTGGGTAAAGGTGCTTACTGCCCAGTGATGCAAGCCAAAACTCACATAGACATAGAAGAGAATCAGCTCCACAAAGTTTTCTTCTAACCTCTGCATGATGTCATGGCAAATGTCACCTTCTCTCATGAAAAATAAAAATTTAAAAACTTTCTAAGTTTACCTGGGTATGGTGACTCATGCTTATAATCTCTGTATCTAAGAGATTTAGGCAGGAGACTTTCTCAGAGTTTGAGGTTAGCCTGGGCTATTTAGTGAGACCCTGTCTTTAAAAATTCACAATGAAGCTGGGTGTGGGGATAAGTAGTGGAGCATGCCTTTAATCCAAGTGCTTGGGAGGAAGAGGTGGGCAGATTCTGTAAGTTCAAGGTCTGATCTACAGAATAATTTCCAGGATAGCCAAGGCTATACAGAGATACCCTTTTTTTAAAAAAAAAAAAAATCAAGTTGAGCACACAAAGCCAGAAAAAGCCTGAAAGCTAATTATGATTGACTGGAGGTGACTGGTGGGAACAGGAATATACCACTGGGTGTAGAGTACTCCAGGGATCCTCACATGGGTCTGGGCACAGTGGGGTGGGGGCAGGGCACAGATGTGCTGCTGAGAGGAATTACATCTGGGCTTCCATGGAAGGAGGAGAAATTGCTCCCATTCTCAACCAACTGGAGAAGAGGACAGAACAGAAAGCCATCTGTGTGCCAGCCACTGTAGCACTCAGTCAAATAATGTCCCATTTACAACCTGTACCCTGAGCTGTGGGTCACAGTTTGCTTCATCTAGCAGCTTTTGTCTGTGTCCTGATCCTTATTCCAGGGCTGCAGGGGTGACCGTACTGCTCAGTGCAGTCTTTCACAAAATCTCATCCAAAGTATCTATTCCAAAATGAGCAAGTGCCCAGATGCTTACAAAAATCAAAACAGAATAGTAGAAGTGACTAAAACTGTGTGGTGTTAGTTAGATTTTTCTAGACTCTGCGAAAAAGATTTGGGATCATAAATTATTTTATTGATTTATTTCATTTTTAGTTATATGTGTGTGTGTGTGTATCTGTGAAGGTGTGTACACGTGAGTGCAGGTACCCAAGGGGCCAGAAGATGGCATTGGATCCCTAGGAGTTGCAGTTTCAGGCAGCTTTGAGCCACTTGGTGTGGATTCGTGGAACTGGATTTGTGTGCTCTACAAAAACAGTCATGTTCTTAACTTCTGAGCCATCTTACCAATCACACAACTTATTTATAATTGCAGCTGCAGCCAAGTTTTTCATTTAAGAAATTTCCTCTCCTTCACTAGGGGTCTACCAATAAGTAGTTTTGTTACCTAAGGTGAAAGACAGTGATGTGTGTCTTCTCCAGTACACATTTGTGAAGAAGAAAAAATCTTATTAATAGACATTTCACTAAAAACTTCCCAGTCTAAACTGAAAAACTGGAAACTTTTACTATTTTCTGATAGTCGGTTTTTAAAATATGAGTTTTTGAGAAAGACTCATTTGAGCCTACAAACTGTCATAATGTCTGGTAAGAGAATCTTGGACTGGGGAGGTCGGGGCAGCACACCTGTTTAGTGTCATGAGAACATGGGACTGGGCCCAAGCATCTGAGAAATAGAGAGTTGGAAAAGGGAAGGGAGAGGGAAAAGGAGGAAGAAGGGAGGAAAGAAGAAGGAGGAAGAAGGAAGGAAGGAAGGAACAAAGGAAGGAAGAGGAAGGAAGAAGGAAGGAAGGAAGGAAGGAAGGAAAAGAAAAATTTATGAGCAAAATAGAAAGGAAATGCTCTTAGGTCCTGTGTTTATTTTTTATAGTCTATGGCAACAAGAAAAAAAAACTCTAAATGATAAATTAATTGAAACACGTCATAAGTGTTTCTACAATTCCAGCCATCTAAGAAATCTTAAATACAAAGAACTGAGTATGTTTCTAACATTGAGACATGGCCTGTGTTTATTCTTTATCAAAACTAGTTGTGTGCCTATGGAGGGGGTGAAGAATTCCTCAGCCTTTGGGGAGAGAGAAGGCGAATGGTCCCTGCTTGACAAGCTTGCTCTCTGTAAGAACAGTGCTAATCATGTGATCCCTCAAATGAAGCAGAATTTACAGGCCTGAAAAGACAGCACACAGCATGATGAAGACAAGGAAGAAGAGCCTGGGGGCGGGGTAGAAAAGCAGCATGAAAATGGCTCACGGTGACACAGCCAGGAAGAGGAATTAGAAATATCAGTTGGGCCAAAGGTTCTGGGAGGAGGTGGGAATCCCAGTGTGGGGCTATTATGAGTTCAGATAGAACACACCATCCGTTGGTTGTCGCAATGGCAGACCTGTGTTGAGATTGCCAGCAAGGCAAATTCAGTTGGATGAGGCTGTGTGAGCCATCATGAGGTTGGCTTCTTTTTGTTTTGTTTTGTTTCCATTCAAAGTCCAGGAGACACTTAAATTTGTTTAATAGGAAATTTTAGTGGGAGAAGAAAAATCCAGTTTCAATGTTAACTTAAGAATGTTCCAAACTCAAAGCACTATTAAGGCTTAGCCACAAACGACTCACTAAATCTACTTTAAGTTTAACGACTACTGCTCCGTAAGATAGCAAAGGGATATTTATTTTAAAGCATAGTACAGAAGCTCTATGCCACTCTTCCCCCAAATGGTTGAATCATGACATCATTACAACTTCTATTTCCTCCGTTTCCTATTTGGAAAAATCCCAACCTTTTTTTTTTTTTTTTAAAAAACAAACAGACAGACAGATAGACAGACACATGTAATCCTGAGTCCTTGACAAATTCACTTGTTTTCTAAGTTTGGAAGGACAATTAAGCCCGAGCTCTAATTATTAAGCACCAAATTAAAGTCTGCTTATTGTGATAGCAGAAAAAGGGGGAGGGACGGCAATAACAAGAAAAAAGAAAAGGGATAGGAACAAGAAGCAGCAAAAATGTTAATTTATATTGAGAAAGGATATTGATGTAGATATTGACGAGAGTGAAACAGAAGCATGTTGGCTAGATTTTAAAAGCGTTTTATCTCTCAAGGAGACCATGGATTCCAATAGTTTGGGTCAACAACTTCCTGTGCTTAGCAAATGGCTCGCAGAGATGCTCGTACTCCAACACTCTGCTGAGAAGTAATCACAGTGGGACAAGGAAAAGGATAGAACCTTGAAAAGGAGACTGTGTGAAAGTTCCAATAGTTGTAAGCCGATGTACAGCCCAGGACCAGATCTAGACACACTCTGTGACATAGTAGGTTTGTCTCAGTGACCACGAAGCAAGGTCCAGAGGTGTCACAGACAAGCAACTGAGCCTTCTCTCCCAACCTCCCTGTCACACTGTTTTGTACTAAATGTCCGTAGAGATGAATAACTAGTGTTGACTGAGATGAATCACCCCTAGTCCTAGAATATAGTGCACATCTTCTGGAGGCTCCAGGCACAGTGGATGTGATGGACTTTGCTTCCACTGAGGAGAAAGTGTTTGGTAGGGCGGAGAGAAAAATGTCTGAGCTATTCCTGAAGTCCACTAGATATTCCTGATTCTTCTTCCGTAAAAGTGGTGTGTTCTTCCTGCTTCCTCACAGATGAACTCGTGTGCATATCATTCTTCAGCTAATAAAATATAACCAGGCATTGTGTGATTTCTCCTGCGCACCTCCTGCTTGCCCAGCATCCTCTGAGGCTCTTTGACTACTTAACATACTCCATACAGTTGACAGACTACAATGTCATGCATACAGTATATTATCTTTGTTCGGATTTGTGTTTCTAGTGACTTCATTGAGCATGCTTTCACATGTTAGTAATTACTTGACTACTTGGGAAAAACACCGATTCAGATCCTTATATTTTACTGGGACTGTACTTTTGTTGCTGAGTTAAGGGAATTATTTATATATTGTACATATACACCTTATAGGTATGAGTTACACATGCAATAGGAATTAGTTACACACAGAGTATGTGGGCTGACACTGTAGTTTCTTTTGGAGGCCATTGAAATATGTCTAGTCTGTTTCTCTTTTTTTAATTTATGCTCATGCTTTCTGTCTAAAATCATCACCTAACTTAAGGACATACAGATTGACACTCACTTCTTGAACATTTTTTTGTTTTGTTTTTGTTGTTCCAGTGTCTACAGAAACATCTTGGTTTCACCAAGAGTTACATTTTGAATCAGTGGAGAAAGGATTTGACCTTGCGTTTCTGTTTGGGAACCCAATTGTCCCAGCAGCACCAGCTGCAGAGTCTTCTTCCACTGTAGAGTTATCTCGGCATCATTGCCAGCTGTCCAGTAGCCATGAATGTGGGTTTGATTCTAGGGTAGACTTTCGTCTACAGTGCTGGGATTAAAGGTGTGCATCAACACAACCATCGTTAACACCCCCACCCCCAGGATGGTTTGGCTTCTCTGGATTTTTTGCATTTCTTAATAACGTTTAGAACTATTTTACCAATTTCTGAAATGAAGCCAACTTGGATTTTGATAGAGATAGTGTTGGACCTGCAGACCAGTCTGAAGACTGCTACCATCTTGGTGCTAGCTGCCTTATGAGCACAGGTGTCATTTTTATCTAGTTCTTCGACATTTGTGAACCAACACTGATAGATTTCAACTCCTTTCTGCACTTATTTTATTAATTTATTTTATATAAAATTATAAATCAAATAACCTTTTAATAAATTTAATTTATTGCATTTTATTATTTTATTACTTCATTTCATTTATTTATTTTATTATATATGTATTATTTTGATACATTTAATAAATGGAATTATTTATTTCATTTTAGCTTGTTTATTTGAATGGGGTAGCAATACAGCTGATATCTATGTACTGAAAGTATTTATTTATTTATTTATTTATTTATGAATGATTCTTTATAAGATCATTTTGTCTGTGGTTTTTGGGTTTTTTTTTCAAGTTTGTATGGTGTTTATGCCCTTATTGCTTTGGCTAACATCTCTAAGACTATCTAGCAGAAATGGTGAGAGTATCCGTTCTCATCCGTCTGTGATTGTAGGGGGAGGTATGCCATGTTTATCACTAACTGTGATGGTAGCTGTGACTCTTCATAGGTAATCTTTTAGAGGATGTTCCTGACCCCAGATGTTTGAATATTATTTTTATCAGTAAGGAGCATCCTGACACACACTTCCACTGTGCCTGCAGATGGCAGGTTTTCATGAGAACTTTGTGTTCTCACTAATTGTTTCAAACCCTCTTTGAGAGATTTGTTTATCTGACACTAGGATTTCAATCCCAAGTTGTGTGCTTTACTGGTGGGGTAACTTTTGAGAGTATATTTTAAAAGTACGGTTAACATTGTACAAAGCATGGTAGAAAATATGTACAAAGTAACTGGAAAGCAGAAACAGTAATGTTCTAAAAGAACAGGATTTCAGGGCCAAGAATGCTGGGAAAGACCAGGACAACACAGACTAATGGAATCTTTAACATTTATAAATCAGAGGAGAAATCCTGAACACTTTTATTAATCTGCTAATGATAAAAAAAATAGTTTAGTTTGTTGCAATTTGAATGTAAGCTTTCTTGCCTGGCCCCTGCTCAGAGATGTCAGTCACACCCCAAGGGCTGTCAGAACATGTGAAACAGCATTTGCCTTTACAGGAGAGACAGTCTGTAAGAATTTCAGTACATATTATTTTCATGGTTATAGTTATTATTATTCAGTATTGTGAAAATCTGTGCAAATGTAAATACACATGTAAACAGAAACTTGTACATATGGAAAAAAGAGAGAGAACATTGTTTTCAGATGTTTTAATAGATTGTCTAGGGAATAAAGGAATTGGGAAGATGTTGGGATAAAATTTTGGCAAGATTGCCTGGTGAGAAACAAAATGTCAGTACTTTTTCAGTAGAGCAGTCATATGCGGTATGAGACAGTAGTGGAAAGTACATTTGCAGGGGCTAACACGAAATAGGAGCTAACATCCTGGGTAAGGTGAGGCATGAGGGTAACATCTGGGTAAGGTGAGTGGTGAAGACAGCTGCATGTAATGATTGAAGTGATGATCGAAGTGAACTGTGTCTCAGGAAAGCTGACCCAGAGCTAATGGCAGGAGACAATGTGTCAGGGGTACATCCTGAACTCTGGATGATTTCCAGAATGCTGAGAGAAGATGAGATTAGATACAATGAATCCACAAGAGCTGTGTGATGATTCATCCCAGGAAGATGGGCAGCTGCTAGGGTAGACAAGTTGGAAATACTAGGCTGAGAACCATTAAAACTATCTAACCTGGGATGCTCTTCCTGGCAGCTACTGGAGAGTATGTAAATATAGAGAGAGCCAGCCCCACCCTATCTCCCCGTGCTGATCAGAATCAGTATATCCAAAGACAGAGGTTGCAGACCTGAAAGCCAAGGCCTGGAGTTTGCCATGTCAACCATGGGACACACTCCAAATGTCCAACCACTTCCTTGAACGTTTGGCAATTTCTCCAAGATCAGGGCTTTGATGCTCAACAGAAAGAACTCACAGAGAAAAGGAGATGTGTTTGACAACATCAAATCAGAAACAATAACCACCGTCTTAACAATTCAAATAAGACTTTTGCATACATTTTCAATACAGTTCAGATGGAAAGCTAACATCACGATACATACCAAAAGATCACTCAGGCAGTCCAGAATATACTATACAAACAGTGAGCAGCACCCACCCACCACACCCAGAAGGAGCAGTATGTGAAAAAGATACTTTACATCACAGGTTATAAAGAGATTTAAATATGCACACTGCATCTTGACTGGCCCATGCTTTAATTGTGCACTGCTGTAAGAATCACATCGAAGGCAGAGGGATGAGACTTAGGACAGTTTTTCTGGAGAGTAGTTTGACAAGTATTCCAGGGGTCTTTAATGTGTCCTTCCCCCAACCTAGCAATTCCATTTTGGGAAATGTAACCAGAAGGACATAAGCATGGACTTAGAGGAAGGAATGTTCCCTACACTACTGTGTGGTTTACACAGTGAAAAACTGGAAACCACTTACATTCCTGAAAGAAGAGCTTCTCTAAAAGGTTACAGAGCTTCCAAATAAACACCAGGAGCTGTGAAAGCAGGAAAGATGAGCACTGCTGGCCTTCAAAGAACTTCATGCTTAGTTTTAACTGTCTTCAAACACTTGCATCCGGCACATGCATGTCCACCGACGGGAAGAACAAGTCTTTTCTCTACTGATGATATATTTTTATTTTCTTGTTTTCTCCCCACTTCTCCAAAAACTTTTTGAACACTCTCAGTGACATTAGGGAAACCTGGGTCCTGGGAAAGGAAATTAGCTATTTTCTTGTGTTCTGTCATGTGGGCACTTGTCAAATGCCTTCATCACAGGGAGAGTCGTGGGACCATGCAAGTAAGTGATTGACTGGTTTGAGTTTCATTCCCTGTGTCAGGGCACTTTAGACTCCAAGCTGAAGCAAGGAAGGCAGCCTCATGCTAACACCCTCCATGTTCAGACTCTCACTGACCTGTGTCTACTGTCTTTGGCATAGATCTCTGCTGCCTGTTGTTACAGCTCTAAACAAATTAACCCTTCAGGATGCATCTAATCAAGCAAGAAGAGGGGTGGTAGCTCCAAGGCTTTGCATACTTGTCTGTGCTGGATGGGAAAAACTGGAGCTGGGGTAGAATGTAAGAATCTTGGGTGAGAAGCCAAGGATCTAATGTGAGTATGTTCAGCTATTGTTATCCACAGGGATTGATTTCAGGCCTCTCCATGAATATCAAACTCTGCAGGTGCTCAAAGTGCCTTCTATAAGGTGGGATAGTGTTTGCACACAGTCAAGGTACCCTTCCCTGTAGACTTTATCTCCGGATTACCCATAACACCCAATGTGGTGCAGATGCTGCATGAGCAATGTTTATTCTGTTTTAAGGAATGGCAAGGAAACATGCTCACTGCAGGGGCAATCTCCACCCCATGCCTAGCCCCACTATTTTAAACTTCTACTTGATTGAAGTCCTTGATATAATATCCATGGGTAGAGAAGGTCAACTATATAGAGCCTTGCAAATTTGAGCATTTCAGTCTTAGAAGAGGGTTTCCTCTGCCTGCCACTCTCATCAGCAGGGGGAGGAGCTGTCTGGAGGAGCTCTGTCACAGGAAGGAATTTAAGTAAAGTAAACAGAGGGTTCAAGCAAGCCCCTAGGTAGGACAATGGGCAGTGCCTACTGCTGCTCCTGGACTCTGATACCTTATTTGTTCAGCTAGTGTACATTTTAATCACCTACTTAATACCAAGATTGGGTAGGACTTTTTTAAATGGATGTGTATGAGGATGCCTGGAAGATAGAATGATGTAAAAAAAAATATGACCCTTCATTGATATCAAATGATAAATCTTCAGTATCGCTACTGACTAAAGCTTCTTCATCCACAGGTGACTTTAAATTCTACAAATCTCATTGCTGAGTGATAGAAATCACTAGTGATTGGAAGCATTTCCACTGGCAGAGGTTTTCCTGTTTCTATTATCAATGGTAGGGATGGAAGAGGTAGTGCATAGTTACATGAATGTCCCTCAGACGTGTTTGTGTGAGGTCACATGTGGCCCCGACATACAAAGATTCTTAACAATGGCTTTGAGACGTGGCTGCCACAGAGAATGAACCTGACATTAGATGCTTGCATGTAGGTTACAGTAGCAATTGCCATGACCATTCCTCACATCCCAGCCAATGATGCCAACTATATCAAAGCATAAAGGTTCCTCTTCCTTGGGTAGACATATTGCATAAAGCAGATAACTGCTTCACGGGAAACTAGATAATGAATATTTTTAAACTTTAAACTTTAAAATTAAAATTTAAAAATTTAAAATAGTTTATAACCTAATGATGCTTGTTGTGTTTTTAAAAAGTTAGAATATGTAATTGACAGAGGAAGAAAGTAAAATTTAACTGTCTTCTAGTAGCAAGCAATGTTAATGTTAGCATCATTACATATGTGTGTATATTTCTATATATACATGTATGTGTGTGTATATATATGCATATATACTACTAAACCTTAGTTATACATGTACATGCCAATCCATGAACATTCATTGTACTCAGTCTAGATAATGCTTTAAGTCTTCTTTGATATTACCCTGTGGCAAATACATAAATAGATCCTTATTGTTAAATGGCTCCATAAGTCATCCTTTACTCATGATTTTATAGTTATTAGTGTAAGTTCAACCTTAAAAATTTTGGGCAAACTTTGCAAGTATTATAAATTGTTTTAATTTTTCTCCATTAATTAATTAATTAGTTTTACATCCGGATTGCAGCATCCTCCTCTCCTTCCAGCCCTCCTCTCATACTACCCTTCTCCCAACAGCCCCTTCCCCTTCACCTCTGAGAAGATGGAGTTTTCCCCTGGGTACCAACCCACTGCAGCACCTAAAGTCACTGCAGGACTAGGTACATTCTCTCCCACTAGGGTCAGACAAGATAGTTCAGTTAGGGGAGTAGCATCCACAAGCAGGCAACAATCAGGGTAAGCTCCTGCTCCAATTGTTGGGAGACTTGCATGTAGACCATGCTGCACATCTACAGTGGGCTTAGGTCCAGCCCTTGTGTGCTCTTTAGGTGGTAGTCCAGTTTCTGGGAGGCCCCAAGGGTCCAGGTTAGTTAACTCTGTTGGTCTTCTTGTTGAGTTTCTAACCACTCTGGGTTCAGGTTCTTTAATCCTTTCTCCATCTCTTCCACAAGACTTCCTGAGCTCTATCTAATGTTTGGCTGTAGGTCTCTGCATCTGTTCTAGTCAGCTGCTGGGTGGAGCCTCTCAGAGGACAGTTATGCTAGGCTGCTGTCTGCAAGCATAACAGAGTATCTTTAATGATGGGTCTCAAGTTGGACTAGTTATTGGTTGGTTGGCCATTCCCTCGGACTCTGCTCCATCTTTGTTCTTGCACTTCTTGTAGGCAGGGCAAATTTGGGGTCGAATGTTTTGTGGGTGGGTTGGTATCCTTATTCCTCCACTGGAAGTCCTGCCTGGCTACAGGAGATGGCCACTTCAGGTTCCATATTCTCTACTACTAGAAGTCTCAGCTAGAGTCACCCTCATAGACTCCCTGGAGCCTCCTTCATCCTAGGTCTCTGGCGCGTCCCCATCCCACCCCATCACTGATTTCTAGTCAGTCTCCTGGGCCTACACCCTTGCTCCCTTCACCCTCTCCCGACACCTCTGCTGCCCTTCTCCTTCTCATCCCCTCTCCCATCTAATCCCCTCCCTCCATCTACCTCTGAAATCTTTCTAAATTTGCATTGCTGATTTCTCTTCTGAGAGAGCACAGCCTGCATCCTCAGCAATCTGCATGAGGGGTTCTGTAGAAGCAGATCTCTGTCCAAACTGGGCCTCTCAAATTTGCCAAGGACTGGCCCAAATGGCCCAGTTTATATTCAAAATCTCATTTATCTGATAAAGGCAAATGGTCTACGTACTTTATACTGCGGTCATTGTGTTAGTCAGGGTGCTCTAGAGGGAAAACAGAGAATGACTAGCTATACATCTATATCCATATCTATACGTTAAAGGTGGATTCGTTAGAATTGCCTACAGTCTGTGGTCCTAGTAGTTCAGCAATTGCTATCTCCCGACAGGAAGGCTAAGAATTCAGTAGTTGTTGAGTTCATGAGACTGAATGTCTCAACAGTTAGTCCTAATCTGGTGCTGGAGTCCTGGGTAATTCCTAAGGAGCTGCTGGTCTTGGTCTGTATTAGAACCCCAAAAATGTAGGTTGTAATTCCAGCAAAGAAATGCCTCAGCAATGGGATATAGATGAACTTGCCAGCAGGAGTGAGAGCACGAAGGTGAAAGGCAAAAAATTCCTTCTTCCAAGTGGTCAACTTCCAGAAGGTGTGGCCTAGATGTGGGGCAGGTCTTCAGACCTCAAATGATCCAATCAAGAAAATCTGTCATAGGCATGCCCAGCACACTTGAGATTTAGTTGGTTCCAGGTGTAGTCAACTTGACAACCAAGATCAGCTCTCACAGACCTGAAATAAAATACATGGTGTAGGTTCTCAGCTTGTGCCATTGTGTTGGCACCTAAGTGAGTTCATTTTTTAGAGCATTTAAGATTTCTGATTTTCTAGTGAGCAATCGTGTATCAAGTAGCCATTTAAAATGCTGGTGAGTATGAGCTCTCCGTGTAGCATTTTCCCCTTGTCCAATTTGGATGACACTTTCCTTGTCTGGCATTTACAATTGAATTATTGATATTAGCTCATCAACCTTTTCTCTTCCCATGGTTCTGAACTCTTGTTTCAGGGAAGCCATGGCTTCTTGCACTTGGAAATCTAGCATGTATCATCTTCACAAAGCTGTCTCCTGACACTGGGTCTTGGCAGTGTCAGACATCTTTGGTAGAAAACATTTCTCAGATTATTTTTTGAGGAAGAAGAAAGAACAGAGGACTTCTGGTCTGGGCCCAGGCATGGAGCAGATCCCAGGCGGCAGCTCTGCACCGAACCTCACAAAACCCGGCAGAAGTGGGGCACCCAAGAGCTCTAACCCAGGCAGTATCTCAGGTAAAAATGAAATACCAGTGATGTCTGCTGGTAGAAGTTCTAATCCTGATGCTGGCCTCCGGACTTATACTACTCAGATCTTTGATGGGCCATTGACAAGAACACCAAACAGCTAGAGATTGACATCACTAATCTGAAGAAATCCCTCGTTTCGCTGTCTGAAATGATCTCCAAAAATTGCAAAGGACTTTATTGGACTTGATTTACTCTTTTACAATAGAAAAAAACTATGTACAGCTCTTAACTGTGTACAGCCCTTATGTTGCCCTTACATAGACAAGACAGGGATGGTTAAAGAGAACATGAAAAAGGTCAGAGAAGGCCTGGAGAAAAGACAGAGAGAGAAAGAGAAAGATGAGAGCTGGTACAAGGATTGGTTTTCAACCTCTCCATGGTTGTCAACCCCACTTCCTCCCATCTTGGGACCATTAATTGGGTTATTTTTGCTGATTTCTTTTAGTCCCGGGCCTTAAACAGGCTGACTAACTTTGTGATACAACAGATAGATAATTTGGTAGCAAAACCTATTCAGATACATCAGCATAAGTTAGCTATGGAGGACCACGAGACTCAAGATGAGGTTGTTACTCTATCCAGGGTGTTCCCAAAACCCATCTCCACCCAATCTAAAAGAGGGACTTCAACCCCTAGACCAAGCAGAGAGGGGCCACCCAGAACCCCCTCTGACTGGTGATCTGAATTCTTGCTTAGGCTGTGAGGCTAAGCACTGCAAGGGAGTATAAATAAAAGTTAAAAATATCTCTCTGCGTTCCCTGAGGGACAAGCCTGACTGCATAGGGGTTGATGTCAAAAGTATCCCCTCTCCAGGAAAAAGACATTGGGATGGGTATGGCCCTCATGCCTCACTGGACAACGACAGGAGGACCGGAGCCATTACAAGGTTCCCTTTAATTATTGGAGGTCAGGCCTCTATCCCCGCCTTTGCAAGATTAGAATTGCCAAGGCCTTTCTATACTTAGAGAAGGGAGGAGATGTCAGGGGCAGCCCTCTGTATACACTGAAGGCCTAAAATCAGTCATAGGACTAAAATCAGCAACAGGCCTGACATACATACATGCTAACACAAAGTCTTGGGTCTCTGTGGAAAAACACTGAAACAGAAGGCTATAAGCTATTGTATACAGGCAGCTTCTGTGGAAATTTACCAGCCTGAGTAGTCATAGATCTTATAAATAGACAGCCTCGGTGGACAGTACCAACTTAGATAAGGACAAGTGAATCATAGACAGAGTAATAGTGACCTGTCCCCTGAACCCTCACCCAGCTGATACCCTGTTCTGAATGGTATCTGTACTCCCCCTGAACACCTATGCTCCGGTGTCATTCCCTTCCCCACATCCTGCCTTTTTGTGTTTATAACCCCTGTGTGACTAAGTAAATTACAATATGATTTGAATAATTAAATTAAAAAGATAAAAAAAGTAAAAAAAAGTACAAAAAAAAAAAAAAGAAAAGAAAGAACAGAATAGTTATAGTGTGGTGACTGCTAACAGAAGGCTTATGCCCCATCCAGTGCCCAACCAGTGTGTAAATGGTCCTTCTGTAGATCTTCACTGTGTTCTTAGTTACTTTTCTACTCTGTGATAAAACATCATGACCAAGACAACTTACAAAAGCAAATGTTTAATTTGCTTATGTTCCAGAGGAGAGTCTTTGATGGTAGACAAGGACACAGTGGCAGGGACATCTGAGAACTCACTTCCTGACTACAAGCAGAAACCAGAGAGCTAACTGGGAATGGCAGAAGTCTTTTGAAACTCCATATCCCCCCCCAGTGACACACTCCTCCAACAAGACACATCACCTATTCCTTCCCAAAGAGTTCCATCAACTGGAGACAAAGTATTCAAACACTGAATCCATGGGGCTGTTCTTATTCAAACCACAACTCTGCCCAAAGCAGATGTTGCAGTATGACCCTTGGTAGTCTCATAGAGGGAATATAAGGTAGAGGAATGTGTGTGTGCCATGCCTTTGAAAGGGTCTGTATGTAGGAGGGATCAAGTGACAAATGACTAAGAATAATTTTGTTAATACTAGGGAATGATTTTCTCTGAGTGCAATGTATTTGAGTGAGTAAACGTTTGGTTTAAATTCTTGAATAGAGGAAATGGATCAAATAGCTGATTGTTCACCTGTTAAATACTTAGTTCATGGTGCATATAAAAATGACCTCTAAACTTGTGATTTACAACAATAATATCTATTACATACTTTCTGTGAAACACAAATAGGGGAGCAGCTTAGCTGGGCTATATGCTTGGGCTCCTTCCAATTCTGGCTTGTAGATCCTAGAGCTGTTGTCATCTGAAGGTCTACCTGAGACTGGAAAATCATTTTCTAAGAAATCTCATTCACATAACTCAAGTAAATGTGGACTCTAGATGAGAAGTTGGTTCAGTGCACATGGACTTTTCCATGGAGTTTTGATCCAAGAGAAGAACCATGAACAGAAACATGTTTCACTATCTGATCTCAGGACCTTTTGTTTGCCTTCCTGGCTATACCAGAGTTTCTCTGAGTATGTATAAGACGAGATTATAAACAACAAAAATATGGTGGTAAAGCCATCTGGTGCCATTGTGAATGCTAGATGTCCTCCAGAGTCTCAAGGATTTGAATACTTGCTCTGGTTAGTGGTAATGTTTGGAAAGGGTTAGGAGGTGTGGCCTTGTAGAGGAAGTACATCACTAGGGCAGGCTTTGAGAGTTTAAAGGCCATTACTAAAATTATTTCTTGTTTATTCTCTCTGTTTCATGCTTGGGGTTAGAGATATGAGCTCCCAACTCTTCCAGTTGCTGTGCCTGCCTCCTGCTGCTGCCACTGTACCATCATGGACTCTAACCCCCTGGATCCCAAATAAACTCTTCTCTAAGTCCCTTGGTCAATGAGAAATGCAATCAGTACAGTCACCAAATAAGTCATGTCCTCAGTATCATTTCTCTCACCTACTTTCTAAGTGCTTTATGGGGAAAATAAAGCAAAAACCCCTGGCACTGTTTCTATAATTTATACTCAGGACTTTGAGCATCAAACTATGCCCTGACATTGTGTGCTTCAGGCACATGGCTTGTTTTCATCAATTCTGATTTAAGAGGGGTTGCCTATATGACTTGGCTTTGCAGGGTTAGTAAGTGTCTGAGTAGAGGCTCACTAGCAAGGTTGGCTAAGATAGTTGTCTTCAGCCCAAAAGTTGAGCCCACAAGGACCAACAAAGACCTCATGGGCTGGTCGCTCTGGGTTGTATGTGGGATACAGGAAGGATTGAGTTGTCACGCAGGAGCAGAGAACAAGTACGCTGAAACAAAAGCACCCAGTTCTCCATTTAGTACAGTGGTCATATTAAAGGGTAGTGGGCTTGTCATAAAGAAGTATATGCTTAGTACCTTGTATGTGAAATGCTGGAAGCCAGAGTATAACAGATCCAGTATCTTATTTTATCTTGGATTTGGAAAATTTTGCATGCATATAATGCAATATTATAGGGACAGAGCCTGAGTCTAAGCATGGCATTTACTGATGTCTCCTACACGTGGCCTGGGGATAATTTTATACAGTGTCTGTGAGCCTGCATTTTTGCTGGGCTCCACCAACAGGAAGGCAGGTGTAGAACGGTCCCATGTGTCACGTCAATGCTCAGCGAGCTTCGAATTTTAGAGCTTCTCAGAATGTAGCTATCCAAGTCAGTGATGTTTGACCTGTGAGGGAAGATGTGTGGTAAGAGATAAAGACAAATGAGAAAGACAGTTTCAATCAAATCACATATATGATTTAAGTGTGGCCAGAGAGAAGGTGCATATGTGAACATGTGACCTCACCTGGATGACAATGAGAGGGAAAAAACTCAATGAGAGTGACATTAACCTTGTCTCTGACCAAAGGTGGACCCCTATGCTGTTTCTGGTTAGTACTCCCAGGTTCCGGAAAGAACTCAGCTCCCTTCTTCTGAGGGCTTTCATTTGGGGGAACTAAGTGAATTCTCAGTGCTCCTAGGGTCTCTTCAGTTCACCACAGAAGGTTCCAGCCTGCCTTTCTGCTGGGGGCTTGGATGTCTTACAGGTTGTGGTTCAGTTCTGACTCTACTACCTGCTCTGCACTTAGTGACAATGTTCTTTAAGAGAAACCAGATTGTGAGGGTAAATGGCAGCCTGCTGCCTGGGAGCTCTACTTTCCTGTTAGCCACGGCCTGGAAATCCCTTTATAAGAGCAGCCGATGGTACTGTTTCATTTTAATGTACAAGTTCTTACTTTCTTTTTCCTCTCTTTCTTTTTCTCCCACAACCTTTTTTTTTTTTTTTTTTTTTTTTTTTTTTTTTTTTTGCATGAGTTTCTGATGTCAAAAACCCAGTGCAACTTTTAACTTGGGCAGCGTCTGAACATGAGGCTGCTGGATTCTGAAGTACTCCATCAGTGGAATGTCTCTTTTCATCTTTGTTCTCTAAATCTACTTTTTATTTGCCTGCATAAAGGGAAGAGAGTCCCTTTAATGTTGTGTGGATAAAAGCCACAAGAAAGAGATAAAGCATGAAACAAGTGCTGGGCCCTTAGGGGTAACAGAGCAAGGAGTCCAGGATGCCCTGTCACCAAAGAAAGGCGCTTTGCTAGTTGAGACAATTATAGACAAGACAACTGGTTTAATTTGCATTAATTGAGGACTTCGACTGTCGCACTGATTTCAGCAGTGACAGATTAAGAATGATGTATGACAACCCACAGTCAAACACGTGATTGTATTTTGATGGGAAAATAAACAGCTTGAGTGTTTTTTTAAAGCTATTTGCTTTGGGTCGTAGAAGTTGACTAGAATTTTCAAGCAGGCCTAATGCAGACTCTCTGCACATCTTCTTGCTCTCTCTGGATTCCTTACCAAAGGGTGGAGTGTGGGACATTGTGATGGCAACTCCACTACTGCCCTGCTGCAGGGCAAAGCTGGGCTGGGGAGATTCCCACCAGCTGCCTTTCTGTTTGAGTTTATTTCATTAGTCCATCTGACCATGATCAAGGATAATCTTCCACACTGAAAGAATAGCCCTTCTTTCTTGTTCTTTCGGGTTTTTTTGTTTGTTTGTTTGTTTTAAATTAGAGCGCAATCTACTTTTATTTGTTTATTTTTATTAGTTTAAATCTGTGAGGGGTACGTCGTCACCAGGTTCTGTATCTTTGCAGGCTTTTGCAGGAAGGCTTCTTCAGAATTTGGCATAAACCATGTCACTGTTTCCAACTGATTCAGTGGACAAAGCCTTTGCTTTATTTCTTGGGACGTCCGTCTATGAACACTGAGTGAAGCAAAGGAAGGTGAGGGGTAATCATTGAGCCTTCCCACTACAAAGCTTGCAACATCTACCCATTGCATAGATAGGCAAATAAAAACTTGTTGAGGCCTGGAAAGTTCTGGTAGCTGCTGCTGATAAAACCCAAGAGAATTCACTTGCACCCTGGTAATGAGCTGAAGTCCAAGGCTAAATGGAAAACCAGCCCCCAGTAGCTTTTACCTTTTCTTGGAATTATGGAGAAGCTGTCTTGACATTTGTATTACCCCCAGAGAGATCTTGCGCTAGCAAGCTGAGCTTTGAAGTAGTATTGGATTTGCTCCATTGAGTCTGAAAGGGTGGGCACTAGTTCTCTGAGACTCACCCCAGCAAAATTCAGGCCTCTGGGAGACTTTATTTGTATGCTCAAGTAAACAAACAGCCTTAAATGGTTGAGATCACAAACAAAAGTCAAGGGGTGGGGTGGAGGACACAGGGCCACTGGGACATTCCCACATTCCCATCTTTCTAGCTCTGGGGTTCTGTGCTCAGAGCATGAACTCTCCCAGCCCACTGCTCCCATCGGTATGCCTTTTTAAGTGGTGAGATTGTCGCTGGATAATTCTAAATGACCATCACATGCTAACAAAGCCAGCCCGTTCAGATGTGGGCAGAGGAGATAGAAAATGGGTGGTTGGGGCAGATCCACGAGGGCTCATAAATCTTCAGTAAATTAAAGCTCATCAGCGCTCCTTCCCTCGACAGCTCTTTGTCTTGCTAATTCACATTAGGACAAGCCTGGCTTCACACTTTCAGGCTTTTCAGAGGTGAGGGCCTGTACAAAGCTGCAGATGTGGAAACCCCGAGAGACCTTTGCTCCTAACGTCGCCTGTTAACATTAGCGAGGCCCACAGAAGAATGTTACTGTGATGCTCTGGCCTCAGAAGACTTCTCTGTAAGCAACTTGGGAGTTTAAAACAGCAGGAAGAGAGGTGAGAAAGAGGCAGAGGTGCCAAGGCCCACCTCTGCTGCTAAACTCAAAGTAACATTAAACAATGAGCGGTGTTGTTCCTCGTCTCAGAAATTTAACAATCCCTAGTGTTACAAAGATGAGGAAACACACACGTATTCTTATCACTATAGCTGGAATAGACATTTCTGACAGAAGTCTGGCTAAATAGCGATTGAAAATATGTACATTCTTTAACCCAACTACTCCGCTGTTGGAATTATTCTGTTGATTGAACTTCATATAGATCCACAAATATGTGTACTAGAATAGGCACTGCAAATAATCATGACAGGGAAAGGGGGGAGGGGAGATATACAAGTGCATAAAAACAACACATATTTAAATAAAGTTCAGAATTTCTGTGAAACAAAAGGAAGCGCATCTTGGGACAATTTATACAGTTGTCTAGAAAGTAATGCTAAAGTACTAAAGATTCCTTGGCATCCAACATCCTGATGTGTTTTACAAAACCAAAGATATGTTTTGTAGAGTTGGTATGGTGTGGTGGGAAAGGGGTAGACTCAGCGGGCCCATGTTGAGGCATCCCAACCCACCAGGTAACAGCCATATGACAAAGGATGTAGTATAGAATAGTTTATTTAGGGACATGGGAAGGGGCGTTGAGAAGAAAGTAGAGGCAGAGAAAGAAAGAGGACAGAGATGAAGAGAGAGAGAGAGAGAGAGAGAGAGAGAGAGAGAGAGAGAGAGAGAGAGACTGAACAGTCCTTTTATATGTGAGCCATGCTGGTACCTGGCTGTTGCTAGGTAACTGTTGGGCGGAGCCTAGAGAAAATGCTAACAGATTGTGTCCTTCAAATATCATAGTTATGCAAAATCCTGACACTGGACAGTTTTTATACTCAGCCCCATCCAGTGCCCTGGCTGTGCAACCTGGGTGGGGGTGGGAGGGGCTTATAGGGAAGGCACATGCTCTATTTCACCTATTCATGGCAACCTGCCTATCTATCTACTTGCTCTGGTGCACTCTAAGAACAGACTCCCAAGGAGTCAGTGTGCACCCTGTCTAACACAGGCTGTTTTTATCCTATTAGTATTTTGCTCTAGGCATGTGAGCTCGCATCGCCTGGTGCTCCTTTCCACGTTTATCTCTTCACCTACAAGTGAACACACACAACATTATGGCTGGAGCCATGTGGGAATCTGTAGGACATTAACCTGCACTTGGAATTGTATCATACCCTGTTTTCTTACTACTGTTTGAACAAGGGACATACTTTACATATCAAAGCAAACCTGGCCTCCAGGTTTCCCAGCATCCCTCAGTCCTTACCTGGCATACCCTGCCCCTAACCCTGAACTTTCCAGCCTAGGGGCTGCTGGAAACCCTTCCTATATAATTCAGATATTTTGTGCTCTCTCTCTCTCTCTCTGTCTCTCTCTCTCTCTGTCTCTCTCTCTCCCTTCCTCCTCCCCCTCTCTCCACCCATGCCCCATGGTGACTTCTCTGTCCTCTGTCCTTGGGGGTCAGTGTGAACTCATCCACCCCAGAGCAGCTTCCCAATAAACCTGCATTTAATATAATCTAATCTGGCTTGAATCGGCCCATTTCATCGGCAGAGAAAAACCTATCACTTACTCTACTTACATGGCTGTTTCTTCAGTCTTAAACTCCCACAGCCTGAATATATCCTCTGAACCCTCTGCAACTATTCGTCACA
>JAJTUV010004458.1:0-19516 GCA_021653895.1 Mastomys natalensis
CCCCAGGCCAAAGGACCAGGCTCCCAGCGCAAGGGAAGTTATAGTCCGGAGGGGCGGGCTTTGGGTGCCTGCTAGTTCCTTAAGCCCCACCTGGCTCCCAGTTGTAACTGGGCTTTGGGTATTGGGCAAGGTGTCTTACCCTCTGCTCTAGGTGCAGTGAGTCCCTCTAGGATGTCTCAGGATCCGGTGTTTCCACAGGAGCAGACCAGCTGCAGGTCTGCCCCAGGCCAAAGGACCAGGCTCCGGGCGCAAGGGAAGTTATAGTCCAGAGGGGCGGGCCTCTGCTCTAGGTGCAGTGAGTCCCTCTAGGATGTCTCAGGATCCTGTGTTTCCACAGGAGCAGACCAGCCTCTGCTCTGGGTGCAGTGTGTCCCTCTAGGATGTCTCAGGATCCGGTGTTTCCACAGGAGCAGACCAGCTGCAGGTCCGCCCCAGGCCAAAGGACCAGGCTCCCGGCGCAAGGGAAGTTATAGTCCGGAGGGGCGGGCTTTGGGTGCCTGCTAGTTCCTTAAGCCCCACCTGGCTCCCAGTTGTAACTCTGGGCTTTGGGGTATTGGGCAAGGTGTCTTACCCTCTGCTCTAGGTGCAGTGAGTCCCTCTAGGATGTCTCAGGATCCGGTGTTTCCACAGGAGCAGACCAGCTGCAGGTCCGCCCCAGGCCAAATGACCAGGCTCCCAGCGCAAGGCGCTCACTCCTTTCTTTTCTAGACGTTAAGCATGTTGTTAAATTGGCAGTATGAGAACTCTCCAATCTTTTCATGTAGGGATTTTGTGCTGTTAGTTTTCTTCTTAGAACCATTTCATTTTCTTTGTGCTCCATAAGATTATGCATGTTACATATTCATTTTCATTGAATTCTAGAAGTCTAATTTAATTTCTTCCTTTATTTCTGCCTTAAGGTAGTTTTCATTCAGTATTGCAGCTTCCATGAGTGTAAGCTTTGTGTTCTTTCTGATTTTGTTGGTATATCCAGCTGTAATCCATGGTGGTCTGATGAGATACATGGTATTAGCTCATTTTTCTTGTATGTCTTGAGACTTGCAATGTGTCTGAATATGTGGTCACTTTATGAGTAAGTTTCGTGAGGTGCCAAGCAGAAGGTATATTCTCTTCTATTTCAGTACAATGTTCTCTAAATGTCAGCTGGATTCATGTTCATGTTGTCAGTTAGCCAGAATATTTCTCTGTTTACTTTTGTTCTGGTGAATTTGTCAGTTGGTGAGAGTGGGATACTGAAATTTGTAAGCATAAGTGTATGAAGGTTATTATGTGATTGTAGCTTTAAAACTTTTGTTTGTTTGTTTGTTTGTTTTTCGAGACAGGGTTTCTCTTTGTAGCCCGGCTGTCCTGGAACTCACTCTGTAGACCAGGATGGCCTCGAACTCAGAAATCTGCCTGCCTCTGCCTCCCAAGTGCTGGGATTAAAGGCGTGTGCCACCACCGCCCGGCAAAACTTTCTTTTACAAAGGTTGGTGACCATGTGTTTAAAGGCATAGATGTGAAAAATTTAAATGTCATTCTTGGTGATTTTTTCTGAGAAACATGTAGTGTCTTTCTCCAATTCTTGATTTTTTTTTTTTGTTTACAATCTAGTTTGCTATATTTTAAAATGGCTACATCAGCTTGCTTCTTTGGTCCATTTGCTTGGAATATGGTTTAAAAACTCTCCACCTTGAAATAATGCCAATTCTTGATGTTGAGGTATATTTTCTTGTATGTACTAGAAGGATAGATTTTGTGTTAGCATACATTCTGTTAGCCTGTGTCTTTTTATTGGTGAACTGAGGTCATTGATATTGAGTCAATAAACAATGATTGTTATCTCCTGGTATTTTGTTGCTGTTGTTGCTGTTATTGTTGTTGCTGCTGCTGGTGGTGGTTGTGTTGGTGTTGTTGTGTGTGTGCTTTCACTTCTTTTGCAGATAATATGAGATTATTTACTACCTGTGTTTTTATGTGTATCATTAACTTCCTTGGATTGGATTCTTCTATCACTTTGTGTAGGTCTGTATTTGTAGATAGATATTGTTTAAATTTGACTTTATCATGTACTATCTTATTTTTTCTAGTTATGGTGATTAATTTTTTTCTACATATAATAATCTGGTCATTAGTAGTTTCTGCAGCACATGTGTTCAAACCCTTCTCGAGTTTACAGACTCCAGTGAGAAGTCATCTGTAATTTTTTGTTTGTTTGTTTGTTTGTTTTCGAGACAGGGTTTCTCTGCCCTGGCTGTCCTGGAACTCACTCTGTAGACCAGGCTGGCCTCGAACTCAGAAATCCACCTGCCTCTGCCTCCCAAGTGCACCACCACTGCCCGGCCATCTGTAATTTTAATAGATCTTCCTTTATATGTTTTTTGGCTTTTTCCCTTTGCAGCATTTAGTATTCTTTCTTGGTACTGTATGTTTTGATTATTATACAGGGAAGAGACTTCATTTTATGGTCCATTCTGTTTGATGTTTGAATGATTCCTGTACTTTGATAGGTACCTCCCTCTTTAGTTTTGGATTTTTTTTTTTCTAAGATTTGTTGTCAATACTTTCTAAGACTTTGATTTAGTATTCTTCCTGTATTCCTAGTATTCTTATGTTTGTCTTTTCACAATGTCCTGGATTATATGTATATTTTGTCAGGAAGTTTTAGACTTAACATTTTCTTTATCTGATGTATCAACTCTTTATATTCTTTCTTCAATGCTTGAGATTTGTCTTTCATCTCTATATTCTGTTGGTGAACCTTGCCTCTATAGTTCCTCTTTGCAGTCCTAAATTTTTATTTCCAGTATACCCTCAGTTTGTGTTTTCTTCATTGCTTCTATTTTTAGGTCTTGAGTAGTTTTGTTTTCTTCAACTCTTGACTTGTTATTTTTCTTGGCTTTATTTACAGGATTTTTTGGTTTCCTCCACTTTTGTGTGTGTGTTTTTCTGGCTGTCTTTGAGGTATTTGTTGATTTCCTTTAATTGTTTGTGTTTTCCTGGATTTCTTTAAGTGATTTAATCATTTCCTCTTTAAGGACTCTATCATATATATTGTATAGTTGATTTCAAAGGCTTTTTCTTGTAATTGAGCTATGTTGGAAAATGTAAGACTTTCTTTCATAATTTAAATGGGCTCACAGTCATTAACCAGACAGTGCTATCTATTGGTCCTTATTACATAATCTAGTACCACCATTATAAAATGAAATGTGGCTATAACTTCTGGAAGTGAAAATGTCCTCTTCATGTCAATGAACTTGAAATAAATTAGTTTGTTTCCATACAATGAAATTTATGGTGGGGGCCAGCCAAGGCCCCACGATAGATTCCGTAAAGTAGTCAGCTTACATTTAACACAATGTATGATTAATGCCAAGGTTGTTCTTTCTCCTTAAATTGCACAGGGAAGCAAGTGAGGTACTTTTTAAATAAGTTACTTTTTTTTGAGATGCCTGTTTTAATGACATAGCTTCCAATCACTAACCTTGGCATCAGCATCACAAAAAAAAAAAAAAAAAAGAAAGAAAGAAAGAAAAAAGAAAAAAGACCTGATGGTGACAGGGTGAGTGCTTTTGTATTTTGCCAACATGTATTTATTAATGTTGTGTGAATGAAGACAGACCAGATTGATAGATATATACTTTGGGGACTTGATCCTGATCCAAGGACTATGGAATTTCTAACTTTGGAGATATTTCCAATGCACTTTCAGAGGTAAGTCAGCTCAGATGATTGAGACACAGGCCATTGGCTGTAGCTCTGTGGCATGTTATAGATCACAGCAGCTAATATTGCACATAGCACCCAGGTCAAAGATTATTGTATTAATGCCGTTTTCTCTGCCAGGAAACCATCTGATCCTTTTCAAAGTCAATGTAGGTATATATTTTTTTCAAGTATGTTTCTTTTTATTCCTTTTTTAAAAATTAATTTATAGCCAGGCAGTGGTGGTGCATGCCTTTAATTCCAGCACTTGGGAGGCAGAGGCAGGATGATTTCTGAGTTTGAGGCCAGCCTGGTCTACAGAGTGAGTTCCAGGACAGCCAGGACTACACAGAGAAACCCTGTCTTGAAAAACCAAAAAAAAAAAAAATTTATTTATTTATATTTCAATGTTGCCTCCTTCCCTTGTCCCTCTCCCCTGAGTTTTTCTCCCCATCTCCCTCCTCACTTCCTCTGAGAGGGTGCTCTCCCACCCACCCACCCACCCACCAGAACTTACCTCCAGCAGCATCCCTTTTCCCTGGGGCATTAAGTGTCTAAAGGGTTAAGTGCATCCTCTCCCATTGTGGCCAGACAAGGCAGTCCTCTACTACACACATGCCTGGGGCCATTAAGCAACTCCTGTGTGCTTCTTGATTTTTGGCTTACACTCTGTAAGCTCTGAAGTGTCCAGGTTAGTTAACACTGTTTTTCTTCCAATGAGGTTGCCATCCTCTTTATTTCCTTAAGTACTTTCTGACTCTTCTATATGGAACATTTTACCCTAAAAGTTATATATATATATAAATATATATATATATATATATATATATATACACACACATATACATGCATAAGTATATATGTATGTATATATCAATATATATGTATATATTATATGTGTATATATATATATATATATATATATATGCACATATACTATTCTTCTCAGCACTTCATGGTATTTTCTTCAAAATCAACCACATAATCTGTCACAAGGCAAGCCTCAACAGATAAAAGAAGTCTGAAATAGTCTCATGCATCCTATACAATCCCTACAGATTAAGGGTAGACTTCAATAACAAGAAAATCATGACAAAGACACATACATATGGAAATGGAACAACTCTCTATTCAATGATAACTTGGTCAACGAAGAAATAAAGAAATGAAAGACTTTCTGAAATCCAGTGAAAATGAATGTACAGCATCCCCAAACGTATGGAACACAATGAAAGCAGTGGTAAGACAAAAATTCATAGCACTAAGTGCCCTTGTAAAGAGACCAGAGAGATCCTACACTAGCAACTTAACAGCACACCAGAAAGCTTTAGAACAAAAAGAAGCAAATACACCTATGAGAATTGACAGTGGAAAATAATCAAACTCAGGGCAGAAATCAACCAATTAGACACAAAAAGAACTATACAGAGAACCAACAAAGCCAAGAGCTGGTTCTTGGAGAAAATCAGCAAGATAGAAAAACACTAACTGGAAGGAACAGAGACAGTATCCACATTTTTAAAAATCAGAAATGACAAGGGAGATATAAGAAGAGAAACTGGCACCTGCCTTTAGTCCCAGCACTTGGGAGGCAGAGGTAGTCAGATTTCTGCATTCAAGACCAGCCTGGTCTACAGAGTGAGTTCCAGGACAGCCAGGGCTACACAGAGAAACTCTGTCTCAAAAAACAAAAAAAAGAAGACAAATTGAGAAAAAAAATTGAAATCATCAGATCTTTTTATAAACTGAAAAATCTCGATGAAATGGATAATCATCTAGACAGATAACACAAACCTAAGTTAAATCAAGACCAGGGAAATTATCTAAATTGTCCCTCTAACCAAAAAAAAAAAAAAAAAAAAAAGGGGGTGGGGGTGGGGAGGGCTAGGTAGTTTTAGAGCAGAATTCTACCAGATCTTCAAAGAAGAGCTAAGACTAATATTCCTTGAATTATTCCACAAAATACAAACAGAAGGAACACTACCTAATTCTTTTTATCTTTATTTTTTAAATGCCAATTATTGATTTCAAGTACATCACTGTTCTAAATTCTTGTTGGTTTCATTCATCTACAATCCATGTCACTAAGAATTTCTTTCCATTTTTTTCAAGTCCTGTTGATTATTTATTTATTTCTGTTCATAGGAATGTTGCCTGTAGCTGAGGCTTGCCTCTTTGTATGTAATTGAGAATTACTTTGAGCACTCAATCCTTTCTCTGGAAGAGAAAGAAGAAGGAAGAAGGTGCCATGGCAGTAGGTGGATTGTGAGTGCATGGCCAGGAGGGCTGGCCTGGGAGTATGAGCAGCCTAGACAGAACATGACAAGTGATATCTCACAGTTATTAACAGGGAAGTAGACAAAATAACATAGAGGGTTGATATCTGCCCAACTCTGGCGCTTTAATGCTTATTATAAATACAGAGTCTTTTGTGTCTTTTATTTGATAACTCCTTGATTTAAGTGAGGTAGAGACACCTAAATAATATTTACCACAACAAGATAGCTCTAATTATGGTTTGTGTCCAATGATTGAAATGGAATGGAAAGTAAGATGGTAGAGGGTATTCAGTAGTCATGGCTCTTGTTCTTTCTTTAAAGTGTCATCCTGTGCTTTCAGACACCTTTTCTTTAAAGAAGATGAAGAGGAGGGATTGTTCCAGTAACCCATTATCAGACATGGAACTTGAAAAGCACTGTGCTGCTCCCTGTGGTGGTGCATGCCTATAATCTCGGGACCCAACAGACAAGGCAGGAATACCAGAAGGCCAAGACCCAGCTCAGCTATCTAATGAATTTGAGGCTAGCCTAAGCTAAATTAAACCCTGTCTTACTTTCACCTCAAATATTTTCATCAAAACTGGTTAGAAGCTGGGCAGTGGTGGCGCTCGCCTTTAATCCCAGCACTTGGGAGGCAGAGCCAGGTGGATTTCTGAGTTTATGGCCAGCCTGGTCTACAGAGTGAGTTCCAGAACAGCCAGGGCTACACAGAGAAACCCTGTCTCGAAAAACCAAAAATAAATAAATAAATAAATAAATAAATAAAAAATAAACGGAGCTTACATGAGGTCCTCTCAAAGCACCCAAAGGCACCGCTCAAAGCAGGACACAGAACCATTCAAGCTGCCATAGCCAAAACAAATGTGCAGCAAGGCATCGGGAAGAACCCTCCTCATTGTCTGACTGGCAGGTCCGCCTGGGGGCCTTGATTGGCCAGTGAGTTATCCCTCCTCAAGATTAATGTGTACTTCCAGTCCGGAACCAGACCCTTTACAGATCTCGTGAGAGGTCTGCACTCTAGTAGCATTTGTGGTTGTCCTTCAAGAGCCTCACGTATCTGTCATCATCCCATCCATCCCCAGAGGAGGACCCACCAATGCAACTTGGGCTGTTCTGCTGCCTGCTCCTCCCCTTTGTGAGCAGTGATCCTCCACTGGCCATGACCTGACTTCATAGCTTGCCTGTGCTCTCCCCACAGCACTTCCCCTTCTTCTTCCTGAAGTCAAGGTGGATCCCCTCTTACTCAACTTGCAGTGGAGGGTTCCATCTGTCCCACCAGTGGAAGGATGCCCAGGATATTAACATTAAAGAGGGAGTTTAGGAAACAAGAGTTTTGTTTTGTGGATTCTTGCTGGGCTCAGGGAAACTGCAGCTCCTTTCTCCAAATAGGTCTGAAACAACCCTCGGAGAACAGCTGGAAACAGAGGACAAACACTGTAGAGCACTATTGTTAGCCAGCTAGTCTTCCTAAGTGGCAAGGTGGAGAAAAACCACAGTTGTATTAGTACAGGTTCTCTAGATAAACATACCTCATCTCATAGAGAGAATGAATTTCTCTATGTATGTAGTGTTAGTATTCTGTCTAAACTCCACCTCCACAGTTACCTGGCAACAGCCAGGTAGGCTTGCCCACTATAAAAGAGGTTGCTTGACTCCTCCTCTCTCTCTTGCTCCCTAGACCTCCAGCCTGCAGGTTCTCTCTGCCCTCTGCGCCCTTCCCTTCCCCCTCTCTCCACATGGTCATGGCCGGCCTCTACTCTTCTACCTCTCTGCTCTCTCTCTCTTCTCTCACTCTTTTCTCTCTGTCCTAAATAAACTCCCCTCTCTGAACCAACTGGTCTGGTGTTATCTGTCTAAGCTACGTGGGAAAATCTAACAATGGACTGTGGGGAGGAGCATACCTGGCCATTGCCAGGTAACTGTGGAGGTGGAGTTCAGACAGAATAATAACATGTAGAAAGGGGGTTTAATAGAATGTCTTACAAACAGTGCTCCTCTTAGTCTAATAATGGCTGTCTACCAAGAGAAATTAAAAAGATCAAGGACTGGTTGGATTCATGTTGCTGGATATCTCAGCGGATCTTCAGTACTTACCAGAATTCTGAAGAAGTAAGTACTTATGTATGCCAGTTTTAAAAACAAACAAATGACCAAATAAAACACCTTGCTAATAATGTAGGGCAAATACACAAAATGAAAGAACTACCCTATTCAATGTCCTTTATATATATAGGTTTCAGAAAGAAGCTGTAACCTAGATTAGAGGTGGATCTTAATCTCTCAAAAGAGCAAGATATAGCAAGGGTTTCTCATTTCAAAATGTATAATTAAGAAAAATCCCCCCACAGTAAGCAGGGTTAGAGTTAGGGGATTAGAGGGTCAGGGTTAAGATAAGAGTTGTTTAGATTAGGGTTAGAGTGGATAGGGTTACAGGTTTAGGGTTAGGTTCAGGGTTAGGACAAAGGTTTTGTTGTGCTATGTGAAATTGGGTTCTATCTTTTCTCTCATTTGCCTTCCTAGTCCTCTTTTTCACAGTATCATCATCTTCCTTCCTGTCCCAAGGAAAGTAGAAAATGGGCTATGCAAGAACCCTTGATTCCCTGATGGGAAACAGGTTTACTTTACTCTGGGACCCAGTTCACATTGAACAGAAAACCACTACTTCTTCGGTTGTTCTAAATTTTACCTGGGGAATACTTAGAAGATGGAAGCAATCATGGGACTTGGTATCTTTTTTTATAATAATATTATAAAACATAGGCCATGTGACTTTACCAGATCTTTAGTTAATATAACCAAATGGCACATGATAAAATGGTGGCCACCAATTATTCTTGCTGGTCCCACCGAGTCAATTGTATCCCTATTACATAAAGAAGAAATATCAGACTTACAAGGTATTCATTTTGCATCTTAATGTTTTGTTTTGGTTTGATTCTGATAGCTTCTACCTTACAGATTTAATGGCTCCTCAAAAGAACCTAGAAGTTTCTCCAGCCATATGCCTCCAAAACTCGCATACTAACAAAGAAAACAAAGACTTTGATATTCACAGATCCCAACAGACAAGGATAAGTTGCTAAGTGCTAGACAGACTGCTGCCAGCAAAGAACATGTATATCATCCTCTGCTAGGTCTCACTCTCAGCTCTTTCTGCTTGGAAAGTCCAAGCTACTTTTCCTCTGAGATTAAATGTTCTTCAGTACTCTTCTGCTCTAGACATGTTTGGTTTTGAGTCTGCTTAAACTAACACTATGTTTACTAAAGGTCTCTATGTGAAATCTGACAGTGAAAATTATGAAAATAGATTCCCAACAAGCAATAAACACAAACTTCTGGCTTATTAAAATTTGCCTTTTTATTACTTATATATAGACTCTGTATACATGGGATCATGGTTTGTCATTCACATCGTGTACTTAATAGCAAATGGATTACAAGTAAATTAAACTTGTTAACTTGGTGCTAGTTCCTTTTGTTCCTAATGAGATTAAACTTAAAAATCGATATGAAAGGACAAAATATATTTAATCAATGAATCCACACAGGTAAAATAAAGATAAAATTATAGAATGGGTCTAAATCTTTCTTTGGAATAGGTAACATGATGATATATATTTAAATATTATTGTCTATTTTGAAGGACATGATATATGTAATCATACAATTCTGGTCACAATGGTACTTCATTGAACCCTATTCCAATTCTACTACACAACATGGTCTCTATCCCTTAAGATTCTAAATTACTTTTAAAGAGTTTACTACTCCTAGACCAGGAGATGTTACTCATATTGCTCATTGTCCTCACTCATATAAGAATAATATATCTGTGCTTTTAAATAGGATATATACATATATGAATGTATATACAGACATAAACAGGTTGATAATTTAAAAGATATTTATATCCATTAAAGACTCATTAAAAGCAAATAAATATACAAAGGTTGACAGATCAAGCACAGGGCTTGTGTCTTATCTTCAAAATTAAACAACAACCCTCTTCACACCTTCAGCTGTGTTGAATTACAATAACTACAGCAGGACTTTTTAAATGTTACTAAATCTCTATAAAAAAAAAATGATGACATGGATGGCCAATACTTTTAAAAGGTAGAAAGGGGATAACTTCTTATGTATGTGAAATTGTCTCCATACATACTGAGTGAGGCATTTTTTTTTTTTATGATTTATTTATTTTATGTATGTGAGTACACTGTTTCTGTCTTCAGACATATCAGAAGAGGGTGTTGGATTCTGTTACAGATGGTTGTGAGCCACCATGTGGTTGCTTTGAATGCTCTAGAATGACCATGCTCTTAACTACTGAGCCATCTCTCCAGCCTGAGTAAGGCATTTTTAATATGACTGATTGTAGGATACCCACAGTCTCATAAGAAACACATTGCCAAATTTGTGTAAGTAAATCCAATAATTTCACTGGTTGAACTGTGATAATTTTGAAATGTAGTGCCATTGAGAACTTAGAAAGAGGAGATAAACATTGCTTATTCCCCACCCTGAATAAATATTCTCATAATAGTTTGTGAATTTATTTGTTAAACCTATTGAGTCTTATGGTATTAACAAAAAAATGTTAGAATGAGCAAAAGACAGATATAGTTTTAGTAAAAAAGGATTTATATAGACATTAGGATGGAAATTTCCAAAAATGAGAATAAAAAACTCTACAAAGCCTTTTGAAATTCTGAATGAATAAGTGAGGTATTTAAGGCACCTAGAATATGAGACTTAGGAGAAATACATATGGGATTAAAGTCTCTGTCTTCAGAACAACATTTACGACAAACTGGCTATAACCTAAGTTTCACTCTATCCTGTGTCCAGTCTACATTGAGGAGAGTCAAAATACAGGAATGATTCCCTCAAAGCTTCAAAGGGAATTCACAGTCAGCCCAAGCAAGGCTATGGAGTAATGTTCACTAAGAGGGAAAATAGTACAAAGAAGATACAAAGGTTCTTCAGAAGCCCAAGTGATAAATTAGTCATGAATTTTCAATAGGCCTAACAGAACATAAACAGAAGTTGATTTTGCTAAAAGTTGATATGCTAAATATGAAATATGGTCCCTCTTAAAATGAAGAATGTCTGACCATATGAAATGTTATTTAGATAATAAATTCTCACTCCAGATATCCTTTGTCAAAAATGGTTGTATCTCAATTATCCCATATAAAAGACAAGAACATGGGTTACTTCAGCATAGCAGGGTCTATATACAGCTGAAAAAAACTGAACAATTTTATTAAATACTGAGGCCAAATCTAAAAGCTACATTTACCAAATATAGAACACCATCTCATCATCAAAGAGCAGTTCGTACTAATAGATTGTGTCCTTCAGTACACCAATCATGCCTGCACCCTGATTTTTAATGTGATGCAAGATCTTCTGTCATCAAACTTACAGATTTGTAGAATTATTCAGGTATCCTATGTCGTGTCCTTGGGCTTCAACTGGCTTCTCTTACAAAGCCCCTGGTACATGTTGTTCATTAAGGAGTCTAAAGTAGCAAACAGTTAATTCAAGTTATATCCTTTTTTGAAGGGCTCTGGAATTAGTCCAACTCATAATAGAAGCATATTTCACCTTACTAAACATAATTCATATTAATAGTGGTGCTAAAAATATTTCCTCAAAATTTAACTCTTCATATATCACACAAGGTTATAATAGAGGAGAGACACTGGTTGAATATTAACTTATACTGGCTAGTCCAAAATTCCTAAAGTGTTTCCACCACACTACTGGCTTTACAAGAAAGACAAAAAAGCCAGTCTTCTAACACCCAACACAAACATTGACACTGGTTTTTAAATGGATATTCTTTTCTATTCTCTTTCTGTAATAAGAGTAATACTACCCTAATTATGGTCTCTTTTTTTTTCTTTTTTTTTTTTTTGAGTTTTCAAGACAGGGTTTCTCTGTGTAGCCCAGGCTGTCCTGGAACTCACCCTGTAGACCAGGCTGGCCTTGAACTCAGAAATCCGCCTGCCTCTGCCTCCCAAGTGCTGGGATTAAAGGCGTGTGCCACCACCGCCCAGAGACTATGTTCTTAACTACATCCTGAATAGAAATTATAGTAGCCCTATCAGTCTGACTTCTGTGTATGTTATGCTACACACATAACACACTCCTACTATAAATGCCAACTTCAAATGACTGCTTTATTTTCAGACTCTTCTTATCTGTTTAGTTATATTTTGTGCCCTTAGAAGCATTTGTCTCTGAGGTACCATAACTGTTGCTCTTTCTGTTTGTTTGTTTGGTTGGTTGGTTGATTGGTTGGTTGGTTGGTTTTTTTGAGACAGAGTTTCTCTGTGTAGCCCTGGCTGTCCTGGAACTCACTCTGTAGACCAGGCCGGCCTCGAACTCAGTAATCCGCCTGCCTCGGCCTCCCAAGTACTGGGATTAAAGGTGTGTGCCACCACTGCCCGGCCTGTTGCTCTTTCTATATCAACCATTCCATCAGTTTAAAAATGTAGGGTGATCCATTGTACAAACACAAAAAAGTACAGATATCCTTTCAAGGGTAACTTCATTGCCAGCTCACTCATATTTATCTTGCCACAGCATCATCAGTGCTGGATTCATGAAAAGACAGGAAGATTAGTGAGAAGCCTGAAGAACTTAAAAGGCAAAAAGGTAAGGATGGAAGCTCAGGTATTTGTGGTGGTCATGCAAACCAGAGGACATGAATTCCATAAGAAGGACTCTTTGATCAATGGAATAGAATTAAAGACCCAGAAATAAACTCTCACACCTAAGGTCACTTGATCTTTGACAAAGGAGCTAAAAACATCCAGTAGAAAAAAAGACAGCACTTTCAACAAATGGTGCTGGTGTAACTGGAGGTCAGCATGTAGAAGAATGCAAATCGATCCATACTTATCTCCTTGTACAATGCTCAAGTCCAAGTGGATAAAGGACCTTCGCATAAAACCAGACACACTGAAACTAATAGAAGAGAAAGAGTGGAAGAGCCTTGAACATATGAGCACAGGGGAAATTTTCCTGAACAGAACACCAATGGTTTATGCTCTAAGATCAAGGATAGACAAATGGGACCTCATAAAATTGCAAAGTTTCTGTAAGGCAAAGGACACTGTCAATAAGACGACACGGCAACCAACAGATTGGGAAAAGATGTTTACCAATCCTACATCCAATAGAGGGCTAATATCCAATATATACAAAGAACTCAAGAAGTTGGACTCTAGAGAATCAAATAACCCTGTTAAAAATGGGATACAGCCAACATGTGTTGTCATTGTGAGAATAAAAAATTAAAAACATCTTGAGACACAGAGTAAGGAATTCATGGTCAGCAAAGACCACTATAAACTTGTTAAAATTAAGCATAATAATAATAATTTTGAGCCTCTTCAGGGGCAGAGTGACCAAAACCGAAAAAGAAGCAAGGACGCAAAGACATACAAGTCTAAACAAGAAAATGAGTAATGGGTCATCTGGTACTCTTGAGTCCAAAGATTCATGGTCAAAAATAACTGGTCTATGCAAATTGCTGATGTTTAAAATATCCAATCATGTGTAACCACGCCAAATCTCCCTGCTCTTCCACCCCCTACCTATAAAAGTTCCCAACTTCCTGGGGTCTTCGTCGAATCCCCTGTCTCCTGTGTGAGATATGATCCGAACCGAGGGGTCCCTGGTTATTAAAAAACTACCTTTTTGCTAATTGCATCAAGATAGTCTTGTGTGTCCTTGGTTGGTAAGCCTATTCCCAGATCAGCAAGAGGGACTCCCCTTTGTGAGGCCCTTTCAGTCACCTGAGTTTTTGATCTTAGCCATTCTGATTGGTGTAAGGTGGAATCTCAGGGTTGTTTTAATTTGCATTTCTCTGATCACTAAGGACTTTGAACATTTCTTCAGGTGCTTCTCAGCCATTTGAGATTCCTCTGTTGTGAATTCTTGGTTTAGTTCTATACCCCAATTTTGGCTTGGTTGTTTGGTTTTTTGGTGCTTAGCTTCCTGAGTTCTTTATATATTTTTGATATTAGCCCTCTATCAGATGTGGGGTTAGTGAAGACTTTTTCCCAATCTGTAGGTTGCCGATTTGTCTTATTGACTAGGTCCTTACAGCAGCCTTACAGCAACCTTACAGAAGCTTTCCAGTTTCATGAGGTCTCATTTATCAATAATTGATCTTAGAGCATGAGCCATTGGAGTTCTGTTTAGGAAATTTCCCCTGTGCCAATGAGTTTAAGGCTCTTTCCCACTTTCTCTTCTATTACATTCAGGTGACAACACATGCTGGTGAGGATGTGAAGAAAGAGGAACACTCCTCTACTGCTGGTGGGATTGCAAACTGGTACAACCACTCTGGAAATCAATCTGGAGATTCCTCAGAAAACTGGAAATTGATCTACCTGAAGACCCAGCTATACTACTCTTCAGAATATACCCCAAAGATGCCCCACTGTGCCACATGGGAACTTGTTCCACTCTGTTCATAACAACCTTATAGCACAGGGAGGAGTCAGAGAAAGGACTGAAGGAGCTAGGGGTTTGCAACACCATGAAAAGAACAACAATATCATCCAACCAGTTCCTCCCCCTCCCCAGAGCTCCCAGGGACTAAACCACCAACAGCAGAGTACACATGGAAGGACCCATGGCTCCAGCCGCACAGATAGTAGAGGACGGCCTTGTCGGGCATTAGTGGGTGGAGAGGCCCTTGGTCCTGTGAAGGCTCGATGGCCCAACATAGGGGAATTTCAGAGCATGGAGGCGTTAGTGGGTGGGTAGAAGAACACTCTCATAGAAACAAGGGGAAGAGGGGTTGGAATAGGAGGTTTCTAGGGGAGGGGAACTGGGAAAAAGGATAACATTTAAAGTGAAAATATCCAAACCCCCCCCCAAAAAAAAACAAAGAAAGAAAGGAGGAAAGAACAAAAGAAAGCCTAAGATGCTGATTAGAACTAATGTTTTGTGTGAGTTATGTTATCATATGCAGATCCATTGAGCATGCTGGTGAATAAGACACTGTTGTACATATCTGTATCTGTGGCTTTGATATATCTATCCCTTTAATTTACTTTGGTGTATTACAAAATGTAAACAAAGACTATATAAAAATTTTCCCAACGCAGTCATAATCAAGTGTACACACACAGAGAGATAGACAGAGAGAGAGAGAGAGAAACTGAGACAGAGGGAGACTGAGAGATAGATTACACAGAGACACAACGCAGACACACATACACACACAGAGAGATATAGAGACAGAGACAGAGGCAGACAAACAGAGAGACTACACAGAGACACCCGCGACACAGACACACACACACACACACACATAAAAGTTCCTATTACATCGGGAAGTTCTCTGTATTCAGGTGCTTTATCTACTTTCCACTGAAAGTGGTATGAAATGTTCTCTCTTTTTGTATGAGTTAAAGAAGTTTATAGATTAGGAGCAATTTGGTTTAAACCAAGATAGTTATACAAATTTTTGTTAATACCACAAAGTTTAGGATATTTGAGAAATACTATTATTTTTCAATGTTCAAAGTGAGTCCAGGTCAAAAAGAATGAAAAAGTGGAGGGAAGGACATACATCCCTAGTGAAGTCCTTAGGAAAACTATTGAGAAGCCATCTGACAAATGTCACTGTTTGATGCTGGGAAAGGCCTGTGTGCTGTTCTCACTATATGTGTTTAGTGATGCACTGTGATCCAAGATGATCTCCAACTTATTCTGTCCTGCCTGAAGATATTCTTATTTTTCTTTCTGCTCCAACTCCTGGGTGCTGGGGTTATAAGCATGGGCACTGAGTCTAATTGTACAGTACTTGTGATTTAGAGAAAGTCTTTCCACACATTAAACAAAAAACCCTACAAATTATCATTCCTACCAATATCTTTAAATAAGAGTTCAAGTATGTGTTGCTTTATGATATTGGAGACTAGTATGACATGAAAAGGCCTTAACACATTGATTACATTCATAGGGTTTCTTTCCAGTATGTGTTCTTTTATGTCTTTGGAGATGTCTGGGACTTGCAAAGGCTTTACCACATTGATTACATTCATAGAGTTTGTCTTCAGTATGTGTTTCTTTATGATATTGGAGACTAGTGTGACATGAAAAGGCTTTACCACATTGATTACATTCATAGGGTTTCTCTCCAGTATGTGTTCTCTTATGATATTGGAGATGACTGGGTCTTGCAAATGCTTTACCACATTGATTACATTCATAGGGTTTCTCTCCAGTATGTGTTCTCATATGATATTGGAGATGACTGGGTCTTGCAAAGGCTTTATCACATTGACTACATTCATAGGGTTTCTCTCCAGTATGTGTTCTTTTATGTCTTTGGAGATGACTGGGTCTTGAAAAGGCTTTACCACATTGATTACATTCATAGGGTTTCTTTCCAGTATGTGTTCTTTTATGTCTTTGGAGATGTCTGGGACTTGCAAAGGCTTTACCACATTGATTACATACATAGGGTTTCTCTCCAGTATGTGTTCTTTTATGTCTTTGGAGATGTCTGGGACTTGCAAAGGCTTTACCACATTGATTACATTCATAGGGTTTGTCTTCAGTATGTGTTTCTTTATGATATTGGAGACTAGTGTGACATGAAAAGGCTTTACCACATTGATTACATTCATAGGGTTTCTCTCCAGTATGTGTTCTTTTATGTCTTTGGAGATGACTGGAACTTGCAAAGGCTTTACCACATTGATTACATTCATAGGGTTTCTCTCCAGTATGTGTTCTTTTATGTCTTTGGAGATGACTGGGTCTTGCAAAGGCTTTACCACACTGATTACATTCATAGAGTTTCTCTCCAGTATGTGTTCTTTTATGTCTTTGGAGATGACTCGGTCTTGAAAAGGCTTTACCACATTGATTACATTCATAGGGTTTCTTTCCAGTATGTGTTCTTTTATGTCTTTGGAGATGTCTGGGACTTGCAAAGGCTTTACCACATTGATTACATTCATAGGGTTTCTCTCCAGTATGTGTTCCTTTATGATATTGGAGACTAGCGTGACATGAAAAGGCTTTACCACATTGATTACATTCATAGGGTTTCTCTCCAGTATGTGTTCTCTTATGATATTGGAGATGACTGGGTTTTGCAAAGGCTTTACCACATTGTTTACATTCATAATGTTTCTCTCCAGTATGTGTACTTTTATGATATTCTAGAGTTCTCTCTTCTGAATAGGCTTTACCACATTGATTAGATTCATATGGTTTCTTCCCACTGTGACTTCTTACATGCCTGCAATGATAATTGGCACATGTGAAAGCTTAACCACATTCATTACCCTGATCAATCATTTTACCCATAGGAATTGATTATATAATTTGGTTTAATATTAAAAAATGAATCAGATCATAAGGTTTTATCACTTCATATGTTCATGGTGTTCTTCCCCACTATGGATTGTTTTTCCTCTTTGAAAATTCCTGTGATGGTAACAACATTTATTACATGGCTTATACTTCTAACATCCTTTTTCCATGTAAGACTTCTATATAATGGATTTCACGTATCTGAAGCAAAATGGAATGAGTCAGAGCTGTATAACACTGGTTGCATTTATAATTTTTCTGTAGTGTGAATCACAATACAGTTGCACTGGGAGCCAGGAAAAACAAAAGAACTTCAATATTTCTAGTACCCATAAGGATTTTCTACAGTGTGAGTTTTGGGTTGTTTCCAGTAAAGTCAGAAAACCACTTAATTGCAAATGTCTATCATATTCAGAGAGCCTACCAAAGACAGAATACTACATTGTCCTAGAATAGAAAAAGGTATGTGGCTCCTTTAAATATCCCTATGCTCACATCGTTTTATTCATTCTGACACTTGATAGAAAAAAAATGAAATGTTGAATTCACACCGTTTTACTTTCGGTTCCTTGTAGACTTGCTGTATATGGATTAAGGTTTCTCCATGACAACATTCTTGAATCTCATAAACTGACTGCTCCATAAACTTAGCAATGCCACTAAAATAATATGAGTACTACCAATATTGCTATGGACTATTTGCTTATTAGAAGGTTTTGGATACTTATTTATCACTATTCAATGTGCAACATCTAAATACTATGAGACTATACAGATGGGTAGTTCCACAGCATAACTATAACGGAGCTACAAATCAAATAAAGGTATCTCTTAAGGCATTGTTTCCTTGTCAGCTTTCTTAGAAGAATGCCTTGCAAACACAAATCAGAAAACTGACAGTGAGGTACATGGTTTTGTGAGAATATTATCATCATAGCTAGAATAAAAGGAGTGATATTTTACACACTTGCTTTCCTTTAGAGCTTACAGATCATATTAAAATTTCCTCACAGACATATTTGTATCAGCTTAAACATTAAAATTACCTTTCATGACTTCTAGAAGTTTGATGTTGTTCTTCAATATGATGGTCTTCCAAATTATAGCCTAAAACACAATACCAGAAAATGAATGATATGGTATTGGAATTAGGCAAAATTCAAGTTATTCTGAATTTTCCCAGCTATGAACTTAATTTAATCAACTCAATATTACTTGTTCTCTATTGAAATAAGAGATGATCATCAGTAACCAAGAAACATGTTTGCCTTATTTTGAAAAGCAAAAGAAAATTCACAGTCTTACCTATAGCAGTGAGGTTCCAGTAGGTCTCCAGCATCACATCTTTGTAGAGATTCTTCTGGGAAGGATCCAACAAATTCCACTCTTCCACAGTGAAGTTCACATGCACATCATCATAAGTCACTGCATCCTAAAATATCCCACACATATATACAACACAAAGTATGATTGTGCCATCACTGTACATAAATGTATACTTTCTAGACAATGTAATAATATAATTCTAGTGCTTCCTCCACTTATTTCCTGAAACAGAAGTTCTAATCTAACCATTCTGTCATTTTTGAAGGAAATTTGAATTATAAGTTTTACCCGTGTTGCTTCTGATCCCTTTGAATAGGATATAGCCTTGCAACACAAATGACAACTGAGAGGCATATGCAGGGGGAAAACAGAGCAACAGTACTGAGCAAATATTTGAAAAATTGTATGAACAATTACTAATTACAAAAATGATGGGTAAGCTGCTTGTAATTGCTCATGTCTTTAATCACAGAGGTACAGGCAGGTGTATGTGATTGAGCTGGATGCTGGCATGGTCTATGTGATGTGTGGCAGGACAGCAAATGTTACATATAAAGACCCTCACTCCCCTGCAAAAATCAATCAAGGAAAAAAAAATGATAGAGAACTCACAGTTCTTTACTGAAGTTCCTACAAAGATTTATACATTCATTGCAGTTCTATATTCATCTTGCAAAAACATGAAGTGAACCAGTTTAAACAGCAACATTAATTACATTTTACTAGAAGGAAATACATGTATAAACTGTAAAAAATGGGCAGATGAAAATATTAGTAATGTATATGTTGATCAGAATTAAGGAACATAGGTAGGAAAGATAGCTCAGGAGTGGAAAGCTCTTGTTGGTCTTCTGTTGGGGACC
>JAJTUV010004459.1:0-20516 GCA_021653895.1 Mastomys natalensis
TTCCTCATCTCCCACTGCTATATATTTTTATTCAATTTCCTGACTCTCTGTACTTCTTTCCTGTCTCTTCCAATACCTGATTTAACCCCTTTTCCCCTCCTTCTCCTCTCTTCCTCCCAGGTCCTTGCCTCCCTCTAATTCCTGTGATTATTTTGTTTCCCCTTCTAAGTAGAACTGAAGCATCCACACTTTGGTCTTCCTTCTTCTTGAACTTCATATGGTCTGTAAGTTGTATCATGAGCTTCTTACCTAATATCCACTTATTAGTAAGTATATAGCATGTGTGTATTTTGTGTCTGGGTTACCTCACTTGGGATGATATTTTTTAGCTCCATCCATTTCCCTTTGAATTTCATGAAGTCATTGTTATTAATAGCTGAGTAGTACTCCATTATGTTAATGAACCACATTTTCTGTACCCATTCTTCTGTTGATGGACATCCCATTTGTTTCCAGCTTCTAGCTATTATAAATAAGGCTGCTATAAACATAGTGAAGCATGTGTCCTTCTTACTTGTTGGAGCATCTCTGGAGTATATGCCCAGGAGTTGTATAGCTGGATCTTCAGGTAGAACTATTTCCAATTTTCTGAGAGTCTTCTAGATTGGTTTTCAAAGTGGTTTGACTAGCTTGCAGTCCCACTAGCAATGGAGGAATGTTCCTGTTTCTCCACATTCTCACCAGCATCTGCTGTCACCTGAGTTTTTGACCTTAGCCATTCTAATAGATATGAGGTAGACTCTCAGGATCGTTTTGATTTTAATTTCCCTGATAGCTAAGGATATTGAACATTTCTTTAGGTGCTTCTCAGTCATTTCAGATTCCTCAGTTGAGAATTGTGTTTAGTTCTGTACCCCATATTTAATAGGGTTATTTGGTTCTATGGAGTTTAACTTCTTGAGTTCTTTGTATATTTTAGATATTAGCCCTTTATCAGATATAGGCTTTTTCCAATCTGTAGGTGGTCATTTTGTCCCATTGCCAGTGCCCTTTGCCTTATAAAAGCTTTTCACTTTTATGAGGTCCCATTTGTCAATTGTTGATCTTATTGTCTCAGCCATTGGTGTTTTGTTCAGGAATTGGCTCTTTGGCACTTTCTCTATTAGATTCAGTGTATCTGGTTTTATGGTTTTATGTGGGTTTCTAGAACTACTTAGATTTGTGTTTTGCACAAGGAGATACATTCACATTTTAAATGATTAGAATTAGTGTGCTACTGTTCATTTTGGTAACACTGCCTTCTCATATTTTACTAATGCAAGCTTAGTGTCTTAATGTCTTTATACTTAATATTCTCTTAAAGATACTAGTCAATATTTTCATAAATTGTTAAATCTTTTATTGTAGAAATTTGGAAAATATGAAGTTGACATTTACTTTAATGTATCAGCATATATGACTCATTAAAGTACTTTATCTAATGTCATTACCAGTCTCAGTGAGGCAAAGATTTTTTAATATTAAACTTGATTATTTATTTGAAAGGGGGTATTGGTTTGAAAATTGAAATTCTAACAAAAGGACTTGTTATTTAGTTATTAAGTATTGTTATTAAGTTGTTCAAAGAATAAAATCTAGACAAAAAACTTAGAATAAAATATCGAATATATCTAATTTTAAAATACCATTGGACAGTCAACAATGTCTCAAGAGAGTATGTGGACCTAAGAAGCAAAGCACAATGTTCTTGAAATTCAACATTTCAGTAATAGTAAATCCCTTTCCCCAGTTCTCAGCAGTGGTAGCCTATTAAAATATACTTACATTGCCATGTTCTAAGTTGAGATAATTTATAAAGTTGTGAAGAGAAGAAAATGAGGGAAAAATGAAATAGCTTGTGGTAAGGATTCAAAAGAAATTGTGTAATATGTTTTAAAAATTGTTGTTGACTAACACTGCACTTAATGTTTTGAAATCTTACTCCACATTTAGTTTTGCTCCAAAACTTTACTTTACTAATTTGTAAAGCTTAAAAGGTGAACTCCAACCTAAAGAGGTTAATTATGCCACTAAAACAAAGGATATCAATAATCTCAGACTAAGAAAATTCAAAGATGTAACAAACAGAAGGGTCCAAATGAGGATGTTTCCATCCCACTTGGGAGGAAAAAGAAAACAATCACAGGAGGCATAGGGAGGGAGGAATCTGGGTTGGAGAGGGGAGGAAGAGGGGAAAAGGAAAATATGATCAGGCATAGGGGTCAGATAGGAGAGGAGCACCAAGGGCCAGAAGAATGAATGGAAATATAAAACCTTGGGGTGGAAGGTTAAGGGACCCTCTGGAAAGTACCAGAGCCATGGGAGGTAAGAAACTCTCAGGACTCAAAGGGAAGGACCTTAGATAAAATGTCCAATAATGGGGAGAAGGAACTTAAAAGTCAACCTTAAATAGAAAGACAGTGTATCAAGTGGAGGGATGGGGTTGTCATCCCACAGTCAGAAATTCTGAGCCACAGTTATTCCTAGTTAAAAGAACTGCAGGGACAAAGATGGAGAAGAGACTGAGGGAAAGGTGGTTCAGTGCTCAGAGCCCAACTTGGGATCCATCTCAAGGGGAGGGTCCATGGTCTGACACTATTACTGAAGTTATGGTATGCTTAGAAACAAGAGCCTAGCTTGCCTGATTTCTGAGAGATCCAACAAGCAGCAGACTGAGACAGATGCAAATACACCTAACCATTGGACTAAAATCAGGCATCCTTTTAGGGAAAGACTGGAAGAAGTTGAAGAGGAGGCATCCCTAAAGGAAGACCAGCAATTTCAATTGACCCAGATCCCTGAGATCTCTCAGACATTGAGCCCCCAACCAGGCAGCATCTATGAGCTGCTCTGAGGCCCCCAGCACATATATAACAGAGGACTGCCTTGTCTGGCCTCAGTGGGAGAAGATACACCTAACCTTGGAGAGACTTGAGTCTTCAGGAAGTGGTGAGACCTGGAGAGGGTGGGTGGACTGCATGGGGAGTGGGGTGAGGACATTGTCTTGGAGCAGGATGGGGAGGAGAAATGGAATGGGGAACTGTGGGCAGACAGGAATGTGAGCAACAACTGTACTGTACTACAAAAATATAAATGTAATAATAATAATAATAATAATAAAGATAATCAACCCAAAATCTATAGAACCACAGAGGTTTGGTGTAGAGTAAAGGACTAAAGAGTACAGATATATATCATTAGAAAAGGGAAATCAGATAGCTACAGATATATGGGAGGTTGGAGTAGAACAGAGTATCAATTATTTAGGAAGGGAGAGGAGTATGAAGAAGAGAATGTGGGAAGAGGGATTGAAAGTTAAAGTATATATGATGGGTGTCTGGAAATCTAATACAATAGAGACTTGCTAAAATATAAACATTTATGAAGGTTTTCTTAAAGAAAGTGATAAATAATGAGGAGACAGATTCTGAACTGGCTACCTTTTCTTAACACTTGAATCTTCTAGTACTAGGTTACATCTAATGAAATTGTTGACCCAAACAACCCAGATGGTAGCAAGCAAATAGGTTGCTCTCCACAAACCTATTGCAGGACCCCATTTCTGAAGATCATACCTACACATCATTGAACATGGAAATAGCAAGCTGATGCCTATATAGATGCCTTTATCCCTATGTTTGAGTTTCTCTGGTACAGGAAGGTACTCTGCATGCTACCAATGGAGAAATGGAAATATGAAGCTAGCCACAAGTCCTTTGATCTACAATGGTGCTATGTCTGCTATATTTGCTAGGGCATAAAGCTTGTGAGAGTAACCAAGCAATATCTTATTTGACTTAAGGTCAACTCCACAAGATGAAATATACTTAAGTATATTTGATGCTTGAGTCATCAAAAACCAGAGACCACATAACTCAAGGACACAGGGTAAAACCAAGTACTATTGGTCTAAAAAAAAAAAAAATGTATGAATAAAATGACTCCTAAGGTCATTCTGCTATACTTGTATATCAGCTATTGTCCAAGAAACTCCCTCCTGCAGCAAATGGTAACAAATGCAGAGACCAACAGTGAAACACTACTGGAACCAGATATACTGGAATAATCAGCCTTAAATGTGATGTCTCCCTCAAAACCCTCCCCTCAGGGCTCAGGAAACCTAGGCAGAAGAAGCAAAAAACTGTGTAGAAGCAAGATGAGGAGAGGACACCACTAAAACTAGACTGCCATCTGAATTTAGAGGATAAAAGCTCATAAGAACTCACAGAAACTGAAACATCATACAGAGACTGCACATGTCTGAACCAGGTCTTTTGTGTATGTCTTATATGTTATGGCCTCCAGTTTAGTATTTTAATAGGATCCCTTAGTGTGCAAACATTTGGGTCTCTGATGCTTATGCTTTTTTGGGAGGTTCTTCTCCTTCTCTATGTGGTGTTCATCTCTGTTACATTAAATTTTGTTTATCTTATTATAGTATATTTTATGTTGTTATACTGTGTTATTATCCCTTAGATATCTTTCTGTTTGTTTTTTCTCATGAAAGACTGAAAGGTGTAGATAAAGATAGGAGGGGAGGTAGGGAGGAACTGGGAAGAGCAGAGAGAGGGAAAAAGGCATATTAAGGCATATTATGTGAAAGAATGTGGGACTTCGTAAGTTTATCTTAGTTCTTGACTGGGCATGGGCCTGGAACCCCAAGACTCCAAGGGAGAAATGGCTGGTGTTCAGCCATACCCCCAGAACCCAGGGTCCTGACAAGCAGTCTAGTCTCCATGGTCCTACATTGTTCAGTTATGTAGGCCATTGCAGCCCCTCCCAAAGTGACCAGGTAGAGGCCATGACTACAGGCCTCAGGCCCTAGAGAGATTTACAAACTAATGAAGGCCAAAAGGCGGAGCCAATTAAGCATTCTTCCCCAAACTCTTCCCACTTCTCCCTCCCTATTTAACTCAGGTCTGCCCTGAATTTCAGGGGGGTACATCCAGATCCATCTACAATCTGCCATGAAAATGAGCCCTTTTGGAAACAAGGACTTTCTCGTGTCATTGGGGCCTGCCTTCACCAAAGCTTCCAGGCTTTGAAACTCCAGACCTTTCTCCTGTTTGTGGGACATGCCACCACGGCTTTTTACCCACAAGAGAAGAATCTATTCACCTATAAAAGCATGAAAAACTGAAAAAAAAAATGATCATAGTCTTGAGATTTTCTTCATAGGCTGGGTTCAGTCTAAAAACCATTAAAAGTTGTCAATGGACTGAGTATATTGAGTACTTTATGGCAGGGCTCATGTACAATTCAAGAGTAGTTGACTAACATACAATTGGATTCAACATTTTCATTTTTATTTGGTGTGATACATTTTGGTTATAGTTTAGTGGGGGCTTTTAGGGGTGGATTATTATGTTTATTTGGTTTGGGGAGCTTTTTTAACTGTATTGGTGGTTTTGTTTGATTAATGAGAAAGACTAACATTATGTTATAAAGAAGTGAAGAGGAAGGAATTGGAAGGAGGGAAAATATGATCAAAATTTTATATTATTGGATTAAAATTTGTTTTAAATAATAAAAACATAATCAAATTTAAAAATATGAATAAAAATAAAATACAATAAAACATGGCAAACACAACTGCTGCCATGTTTTTCTCATACATGCTGAGAACAGGAATCTTAGCATTTTGTGAGACAAAAATTAGTTAAATATTATTTATCTAATCAAATTTACTGGTTGACCTGACCCATGGGTCTAGTTATTCTTGGGGTGTCGAGGGAGACCTCACCTGAAAAGGAACACGGGCTGAGAGAAGGAAAGGAAGACCCAGCAAAATGGAGTCTTGTCAAGGTCTCACTTTAATGCAGGAGCGGCTTACAGATATACTCTTAGGAGAGGGGGAAGGGAAACAAGGGACAGGGTGGAGGTCATTGCTTAGGGCTATCCCACTATTGAATGCTTATTGCCCTAGACCATCCCATTGTTGTAACCTTATTGCCCTAGGCCATCCTACTGTGTAACCAGCTCCCAGGAAATGCCAGACGTTCTTTAAGTTCCTGGGACCTGAGACCTGAGAACGTCTTTTCTTAACCTTATACTGACTAGGCTTCCCAGAACAGCAGACAATTTCCTGAGGTTCTCTTGGAACATCAGGTAGTTTCCTGGGTTTGGCTCCCGACATCTGCTCCCTTTTAACAATTTTAAATGAGGCTGGCAGGTGAATGCAGACATTAAGAAATCTCATCCACAGATGAGTGGGCATTGACCAGAGGGGGAAACCATTGACCTGGTCCTCCAAGTGTCATTTGTAATGGTGTCTTTTTGAGGAGGAGAGGATTATTTGTCTCGTGGGCCACATAGGATATCGAGGGTCCTAGCTGGCTGCTTTGAGACACAAAAAACCAACACCAACCTCTGTGCAAACAGGTCTGCTTTAGATATAACTGAGATCCCAAATATTGAAAAGAATATTGCCTTTGAATCTTTTCTGGAGTAACAAGCACTTTAAAATTTTAAAGCTCTTTGTATTAGAGCAAAAGCTTATAGAAAAACTCTTTCAGAGAGGTCAGCTATTAAAATATACAATGAATAACATAGAGAGAGATTTGAACACTTAACTTTTTGTATAAAAACAACATTTTTTTTATATATTAATCATTTTTTGAGGTAAACCTTTCTAATGATATCACTTCATGGGCTCTCAAAAATCACAAGCAAATTTACTGAATTTAAACCTCATCACCTTTACCAGGGTGTAAAGGAAAGGTATAAAAACAATCTTTTAAATCTATAATAATTCTATATGCATTTCCTGGAATGGCAGCTGGAGTAGGCAAGTCAGGCTGTAATGCCCCACACGTTTTATAAATCTTAAATTTGAACTTTGGTTTGGATTAATGGAATAACCAATTGCTTATAGCTGAGTGAGAGTGTCAGATAAGGACAAGTTGAAGGCCAATCTTGTCCTCTCTTACTCTTTGAACAATTCTTTCACTAGCAGGCACAGCTATATCATGGAGGGAAGCAGGCTTAATTTTAATTTCTTCAGCATAATCATTATATAATTCCTGGCCCATAAACTGTCTGTTGTGAATGTCTTTGAGTCTGCAGCTGACCGTTCCTCCCCAAGGAAGAAGCAAGGCAATAAAACTAATTCTAGAAAACACCTTTCTAGGGGCTAGTCAGGGTGACCATGACAAAAGGAATGTCACACAAGCTTCTGCTGAGCCCATTCTGAGCTTTGTCTTAACTCAAATGTGAAAGTTCTTAATCTGGGCCTATTTCCTGAGGGCTGGTGCAACAATTATCCTTCCTGCACTGACAACAGATTCCTGGGAATGATTCTGCTTTCTCTCTATGCCTCTATTTTTTGGGCAGTCTTTCCTAAAATGACCTATGTCCCTATACCTAGAGCTTTCCTTATCACTTCAGCACTGTGAAAGCATGACTTGGATTGTAGTTAGCATTCTCATAAGCCAATTGTGTAATAAACAGAAATTTTGCTTGAGGATCTCTAAAAGTTTTACCAGCTGCTTTTAGCAGCCTGGCCACAAATTTCTGAAACAGTTTATCAGGGCCCTGTTTAATACTAGATAAATTCCCACTAAGATCCCCTTTAGTAGGTAATTGATTTCAAGCACAACAGGCAGCAATTGCAACCTGTGCATACACTCCTGCAGGCAGTTTAACCTGATTAGCATTACCTTCACGTTGACCTTCTCCTAGAAGCATGTTAAAGACCCCAATCTACATTGCCTGCCTTAGCATTCAGCATGGTGGTTCTCTTACTAGTATCACATCATTCTGAGCTCCAAAGCAAGTAATCTCCTCCTGATAAAATAGCCTTACTATTCAACTCTAGCTGCTCTATCCTCTTCCGAACCATAAACATGGGCGAGTCAAAAAAACTCTCCAGCTCACGATTGTACTGCCAACTGCAGCCACTGGAACATTGGCAGTTTAACTTTATTTCTAAGTTTCTTGTGCAATATTAGAGTGTAACCATAATTTTGAGAAACAAAACCAATTTTTAACAATCAAACAATCCATTTTCTCTAAAATCAACACCAAATGCATTATTTTTATGTTACAAAGTTTGACTGTCCATTCTTATATGCAGCTTTTAATAACTCTTAAAGAGACATTGTTTTAAATCCTATCTCTATACATCTGGTTTCTGAATGACTCCAATCTGAGTAACCGGTTTTAAGCCAACTTTCTGTTACAAAAGTTGCAGATTTTTTATCATACCCTGTTGTAGAAAAAATTATTTAAACCCCAAATTTGTCGCTGTAAGTCTCCTACCCGAACAAGACCAGTAAAGGAAAAAACAACTCAATAATTATGATATCAATTGCATGCCTGGATTTGGCAGATTAACCACTACACTACTCTAATCCCCGGCTATGAGATCCCTTATAACTTGCGGTTTTATCCAGGCCACGTGGTTGTCCTCCAAGCTCTGGCTCCTCCATCATTGGCTTCCTTCTATCTCTTGCTTCTTTCTGCCTGCTTCCTCTGGCTTCTAACTCTGCTCTCTCTTGCATCTCCCAACGACTGACTCTCTACTCCCCTGCTCTGCCTTTTATATCGAACTCCTCTCACTCTCTCCTCCCTTAAGCCTTTTTCTCCACCTCCCCTTCTACTGCCCAATCTCTGGCTCTAGTCTTTATTTTACAGGTTTTAATTGGACAGAAGATTTACAAGATGTACTCTGTGTACAGATTCAATCATCCTCTGTAGCTCCTCCCAGAAGGGTGGAACTAGGATCAAAATACAAGGCTGGGGCTATCCACAATACCCAATAACTTATAGGCCAATAATCTATAACTAAGACATGCAGAACATATTTATACTTTTAAAACCAGTCAGAGGGGCTGGAGAGATGGCTCAGTGGTTAAGAGTGCTGACTGCTCTTCCAGAGGTCCTGAGTTCAATCCCCAGCAACCACAGGGTGGCTCACAACCATCTGTAAGGGAACTGATGCCCTCTTCTGCCGTGCCTGATGACAGTTACAGTGTACTCATATACATAAAATAAAACCAGTCAGAAACAAATGAAGTAAATGCACATCTTATATATTTTATTCAAACAAAATTTTCTTACTTTTCCTATCTAGAATTTTAAGAGAAAAGCACCTTGTCACCTGCTGAACCCAATAATCATAGTTACAGATTATTCTAGGAAAAACAGTCATCAGCTCCTTACCATAGAAAAAAAGAAATCCCTGCTGGCCCCTTTAAGAGTGGCTTTTACATAAGTGAGACTGTGGCAGGGCTTTTTCATGCTATGCTAGACTACTAACCACAGGTGCAGGGTCCAAAGGCAAGTTGAAACTGCTTTTTTACTTTTCCTCTTTCTCTCTCTCTCTCTCTCTCTCTCTCTTGAAACTAGTTAAAAACTGAATCAAGGGCTGAACAACCAGCAGATAAAATTTTAACCATTTTTCTTATAAACATGAAAAAACGGGACAATATTCAAGCAACGAAACAAATACATAGACATAAACTGACAGACATGGACAGATTGGCGCACCAAGGACAGACAAAAGACAGAGAAAACAGAACTGAGGCTCTCTCCCATAAGAGCCAGAGAAAAATGCAGGACGACACCTGATTTTTCTCGTGCTCTCAGGAGGGCTCTAAAATAGCCTTTTACTCTTCTTTTGTTAACATTGCTGGAGAGTGGACAACTCCTTTAGCCCTTTCTCTCCATCATCTTCAATGTTTAACTTTTTAACCTCCTCCTTAGGAGGTGCAGCATTTTTCATCAATAGTCTCCTCTCGGGGAAACATCACCAATGAAATTATTTTTAAAAAATCCTTCTGTTTTACCCTGACTCCCTTCTCCCTGAATGAGGCCTTAAGGACTTTAATAAATTTCTCTTCCAATGATTGGCCCATGTTAATTGGATGGCAATGACTTATGTCTCCCCGCGGGCGACGGGGGTCTTCAGAGACTCAATAATGTTTTTTTCGGCTTACTTCACTTCTGTTGACGCCGTTCGATGAGGGTCCATACCGCTTGCTCCACGCTGGGCTCCACCTGACCCTACCCATGGGTCTAGTTATTTGTAGGGTGTCGAGGCAGACCTCACCTGAAAAATAACACGGGTGGGAGAGAAAACGGAGACCCTGCAGCAGGAAGTTTTGTCAAGGTCTCTCTTTAATGGGGGAGTAGCTTACAATATATTGTCTTCAGCAAGGGAGAAAGAGGGGTGAAGAACGGGGCAGGGACAATTAACTGATGAAGGAGAAACAGCTTTGCTGAAAGTAGAGTAAGCTGTTAGTCATCAACAGATACATTATATAGCGTATGATCAATTGTTGGCTGTTTGAGTTATTGCTACTCATGTGCTCACAACAGCCCTTCAGCAAAAGAAACCATTAATGTAGATTCATCTTTCTTCATCTGTAAGTAGAGTTTGGACATCCTATTATGAAACTATTGCAGTGTTAATACAGGATTGTAAGATAAAATCCTGAAAATATTTCAGATGAAATGTTTATTCCTTATTCCAAATAGAAATTAAATTGGTTATTAAATAAGGATATTTGGCCTATTACAGGGCAAAACTTTTTAGGCAAATCTGATAATTATTATCCATAAGACAAGTTGTTTAAGTTTTTCTTTATGCATGCTTTTGCATTTCCTATGGATCTGCATGTAGCCCATAAAAAGATGTTTACTACATTTACAGATGCCTCATCTATTGAGAAGGCAGTATATGTAATTAGATCACATGTTCATTTTCTCCAGTTTCCCCCTACTTCAGCACAAATAATTGAATTACGTGCTGTAGCCACTGTTTGAAAGGCTGAAAAATCAAGCTTTCAGCTTGTATATCATAGCCAATATATAACTCATGGTTTATAATTGCTTAAAATTGTTCCCTTCTTAGATATGGCTAATTCTCAAATTTTACAAATACAGCTTAATTTTAAAAACATGTACTTTTCCTTAACTTTATAAGACATTTAAGAGCTCATATGGATTGCCTGGACCCCAGGGCAATGCCACAGCAAATTTGTATACCAGGCAGATTATAAGCCTTACAGAAACAATTGGCCATACCATCTTATTATTTATATCATCAAAATAGTAATACCGTGAGACAATAATTTGGTGTTTCTAGAGACTGTGCAAGTCAAATTGCAAAAACTTGTATCCTCAATTTTTTAATAATGGTGTTAATTCTTGAGGACTTATACCTAATGAATTATGGTAAGTAGATGTTACTCATTTCTTATTTTGGAAAATTAAAACATGTACATGTGACTTGACACCTTTTCAGGCTTTATAGTTGCAGCTGCTTTGGTGGGAGAAGCAACTAAAAGTGTAATTAGTTATTGCCTACTTCATCTTTCTATGCTTGGAGTTCCATATCAGATTAAGATAGAATAAGGAACTGGCTGGCTATTGCAGTCAGACATTTGTGATGTTTTGTTGACAATTTAATATTACCCATATTACAAATATTCCTTATAATCCTCAAGGACAAGGTATTGTGAAACAGGTATCATGGAACTTTAAAATAATATATTCAAAACTTTCTGAGTGTGAGAAGAGCAGCTACTAGTGTTTTTGCTCTGGTTATGAAGGAACTCTAAAAAATTGGCTTTAAAAAAAAAAGCAAAAGAATGGGAGCTATACCCCCAGATGGGTTCTCCTAGAAATGTTCTCCCTTTTCTATATTTGGATGCTCATGGCAAATCTGCTGCCGATCGCCTCTGGCACCCTGAGACAAAAAACTATGCCACAATTATGTGGAAGGAAATCGAACAGCCCAGATTCAGTTCTCATATGGGGCCAAGGATCGTAATGCCTGTTTGATACCAAAGAAGGTGCGGCTAGATGGCTGCCAGAAAGATTAAAGAAAGAAACAGATACCTCCACAAAGCCAGACCCAATTGTAGATAAAATGAATAACAATTGAGATCTAGGGATGAGAAATCTCCCTGAGAATTCCCTTCTTTTTCCTTTCCAGATAAAAAAGCCATTTGTGGTGTATGCTGTTTGAGGCCTTGATCCTGATGCAGGCCTCAGGACATGTACTACTTAGAACCTCTAAGTGCCATCGACACCAAACATCGAGAGATTGGCATCACTAATCTGGAAAAATCCCCTCATCTGCTTTTCCTTCAGCAAAGGGGGCTCTGTGCTGCCCCAAGGAGGGAAAGCTGTTTTGATACTGACCACACCAGGGTAGTTAGAGACAGCATGGCCAAGATCAGAGACAGATTAGAATAGAGAGAGATTAGAAGAAACAGCAAGAACAAGAAAAACTGTTCTGCCTCTCCGAGGTTTAGCACCCTTCCCTTACCATCCTGGGCTTTTGGTCAGTTCGATTCTCTTTGGCTTTTGGCCCTTGGGCCCTTTTAAGGCTCGCTGGCTTTGTAAAATTGACTCCATGACATCTAAACCCCTACAAGTACATTATCATAGAGCTTAATTTGGCTGATAGAGGCTTGGCTGAGTCTTTCGATAACCTAACTCCTTTAGGAGATACATAGAACTCAGATCTATGCACGTTGGTTTGGCATGGCATGACACAAAATACACGTTTGGGTACAATGGCAAGTGGTGGTTATGATGAGGTTACAGGCAGGGCAAGACCCCCAAAATTGTCCAATGTCTGAGTCCCCACAAAAAGCGACCCGGTTTTGCACAGAGGTTGGTGCAGGTTTTTTGTTCTCAAAGCTAGCAGCTAGGACCCTCGATATCCTAGTGGCCCATGGAACAAATAATCCTCTCCCCCAAAAAGACACCATTACAGAATAACACTTGGAGGACCGGTCAATGGGTTTCCCCCTCTGGTCAATGCCCACTCATCTGTAGATGAGATTTCTTAATGTCTGCATTCACCTGCCAGTGCTCAATAAAAATTGTTAAAGAAGGAGCAGCCGTTGGAGCCAAGCTCAGGAAGCTACCTGCTGTCCAAGAGAGCCTCAGAATTGCCCACTGTTCTAGAAGGATTACTCAGTAATGACGTTCTGTCTGGAACGTCTGGCATTTCCTGGGAGCTGGTTACAACTGTGAGATGATCTAGGGCAATAAACCACCTCTTTTGGGAGAACCCGACCTACAACTAAGAAAGGATTTCCTGTTCATAAAGAACCGTTGCCCCAGGACATTCTGGGGCAAACCACAGAAACTTCCTGATGCAGGGTCTCCGTTTTCTCTCCCGCCTGTGTTATTTTTCACGTGACGGTCCACCTTGATACCCCACGAATAATCAGACCCGTGGGTCGAGTCAAGATTCATAGATGATTTTCAGTGCAAAGAATTTAGGAAATAAAAAGTTTGGGAAATGGACAGAAAGAGTGAAGATGAAGGTGAGGGGTAAGATAGAGGATTGATTAAATATGGAGTTCTTAAACAGTGATTCATCACTGAAGGCCACTAGGTAAAGTTAGATTTGCCCCACTACTTCTCTGTACATTTCTTGAATTGTTTGTTATTTTGAGAAGTAGAATTTCCATTCATAGCCTGCCAGCAGTGGTGGCACACGCCTTTAATCCCAGCACTTGGGAGGCAGAGGCAGGTGGATTTCTGAGTTCGAGGCCAGCCTGGTCTACAGAGTGAGGTTCCAGGACAGCCCGAGCTACACAGAGAAACCCTGTCTCGAAAAACCAAAAAAAAAAAAAAAAAAAAAAATTCCATTCATAAAACTTTTAGCTTTTATAATGTTACAGAAATAAAAAAGTATCAGTATACTGAGCATCTTTGGTGCTAAATTATGTGAGAGATAAATGATGAGTGCATAGGTTTCATTCTTCCATTGAATATGTGGAGCTCATATATTAACCCTTATGTCTCATCTGTTCAGGTGCTTAGGAGCATGATAAAAAGCAATTTAAATTTCTTAACCTGTGGGCCCTATTAGTTTTCTAAGTTGAATTACATTAGAATGAATATTCTTTCTTCTTTTGTTATTTTAGTATTACCCTGTAGGTAGTAGAGATAGGAGTCTTGGGAATTCCAATATCCTTTTTGTAAAATACAAATATTTGATTCATTAGAAGTTCATTTTTAAAAAATCTTTAAAAGTTGGTATTTTGCCCAGTGGGAAATTTAAATCCATAGACTTATCTCCAAAGATTAACAATGTCTTTCTCTCTGTTTTAATGATTACAACTAATTAGCCCTTTCAAACAGTCAGACATTTGGCCCAACAGTGGCAACCCTATGGTTTCATTAACACAGGTACTTCTTTAACCTTCAATGGCACAATAATGATCTCACAGCTGCCTATTCTTCATCTGTCACCACATTCTGTGTTTTTTTTTTATTAAAAAAAAGGATGTGCCTCAGTGTTTATCACTAGCAACTGGCAAAATCCAGCTCTTTTTGTTCTTAGCCCAAACATTTCCATGCTTAGAGCTCACTTATTTTCTAACCTGTCCTTACTTTTTGTTTTCTTTGATTCTCTTTGGTACTGTTTGGTTCTGCTTTTGGATGAATTGTGATTTTCAGTACTGATCTCTGCTTGTTGTTAACAGAAGCTTCCTTGATGAGAAGTGAAGACTGCAGTTATTTCTGTATATAAGTACAAATGCTTATATTACTAGGGATTATGCAGTTTTGGTGGTTGGAATTTCTTCTCCAATAGCCACAAGTTCACTAAGCACTTAGCAGTTTCCTAGGTATTCAATACCACAGATGGTCTCCTGTTGACTTAAATCCATTTACAAGGTATTGATTATCACCAAGGTATGCCCTTCCCCCAGCCTTGAGCAGGCCTGAGAGACCTTGTTTACCACAGCAGACCAAAACTATAGGACTCAGGTGTTAACCACCTTAGCAGAACCACAGTCTGCTACAGTAGTTGAGATGAATAGACCACCTGCTGAGCTTGCCTTGAGACACTTCTAGCCTGTGATTAAGGATAGATTCCCCTCACCCACTCTGGCTGAAGCAAAAAGCCGTTCGTGGTGGAGGTGGGGCTTCCCCGTTAAATGAAAGCTGAACATTAAATTATTGAGCCTCGATCCTTTGTCCTGGCTTCATCTCTTCCTGCCCTCCTGTCCTTCTTCCATTCCCAGCCTCTCTTTCAGGTGAACCCGTTGACTGTGGCTGGCAACACCAAGGTATGTAATGCCACCACTGCATGTGTAGTTGTTATCATGATACCTTTTGAACTATGGTGTCAGCTCTAACCCTGCAACTCACATACCTTTTGTTTGTTTGTTTTCCTTTGTCTTCAGACCTACACAAACATACTTGTCAGGCATCGTGTAGGTCTTCTTGGTACTGTCACTCTTCCATGGAGCTTATTTATATTACCCAATATTTGGCCCATCCCTATCATTATTCACCTTGATAATGGCCCCTGTCTCCACATACCTTCCAGCCACCAATTTAGGCTCAAATTTTTCCATAGCTTTACAAACATAAAAATCTCACTAGTATTTCTGTCACAATACTCTCCTTAACATGTTTATGTATGTAAGTATCCTCTTAATTTACTTTTTCCCCAGAGTTCACTCTCACTATTTACTTACTTAAGCCTCTACATCTGCATGAATGTACTGTCACTTATTTGTTTAGCTGAAAATTCCTGTGTTCTTAAAAGCCTCAAGAGTGTATTGGATTCCACAGAGATGGAGTTAAAGTCAGGTGTTCATGGAATGCTCACATTACTGTTTTGGTGCTGGGATCTGAGCTCTCTTGAGTGCACAGTAGTTGCTGGCCATCTCACTTGCTGATAAATGAAAGCTTTTAAGTGAAAATGGATATTTAGTCTTTCAATCCATAAATTAAATCATGCTTTGAATATAGAAGGACTACATGATATTTTTATACTAAAATTTGTAAAGACTTGGGGTAAAGAATAAAATCATCTTCAGTTATTTTTTAAATATTGTTTTCATTGGTTTATTCAGGATTTCTTTCTGTATACAGTGATTTATTTCTTAATAAGCTCACATTCTATAAAAATTATCTAACATATATACAATTTTAATATACTTTATATATGTTCATTGATTTGTCTAATGAAGTATGTATTTATGTATACATTTTAATATACACATATATTTTTTGTTTATTTGTGAAAAGAATGTATGTTGTTTTTATTATATATGTCCTCCACATATCATACTATCTTGTTTTAGTTTCTATTTCCTTAAAAATGTAAATGCACTTTGTTTTCAATTCTGTATGTTCTTTACCTCCACAATATAATACAATTTTCACTGTAAATGACCACATTGAGTTTTATATTAAATTTTACAAATTTAAGAAGCCAGAGATGGAATGTCAGATACCCTACCTTCTAGACACATATATCATTCTCTAAACTGTTTTTTCTTCACAGTTATTCTCAGAGGAGAGTTTCTGTATCTTTTCATTGCCACTAGTTGAAATTCTAGCTCCTTTATATATGAATTTAATATTCATTGTTTTTTCTAATTTTCTAATTGGCAGTTATTTTTAACTATGACTTTTAAAACAAATTTCCATTAACTGGATTGTTTTCAGCAACTAAAAGCATTTTTTTTTTCTGGCTTTTAGAGGTCCAAAGCACAAACTCAAGGAGTCTACAGAGTCATGCTTTCTGCAAATTTCCTAGGAAAGGGACATTTCCTTCCCTCTCTGGCTTCTAGTGGGATTTAAGGTTCACACTAGGCATTCCTTAGCATGTTGCTTCATAAATTTACACAATTTTTATAATATCTCTCTTCACTAGAAGTATGAATAATCTTTAGTTTGTCAAAAGCATATTATTGAATTCCAGAGGGTCTTAAATGATTAAGTATTTTGTCATTTTAATGTCTTTAATTTATTCAAAGTCATGGATTCTTTTCTCAGTAATATCAAATTCATGTGTTCTCAGAGTTTAGACATGGTGAAATTTTTGCAGATATATCACCATATGGCAGTAACTTTGAGTCATGATCTTATCAGAATTTCTTATTTATATGTTAAAGATTAATTATTTTATAATTTAAATTATAAATTATTGATAATTATAAATTTGCCAATTTATAATTTTATATTTTTTTAATTTCATAATCATCCTTGTGATTGGTTGCTTGTTTTTGGTGATTATTAATATTTGCTTACATATTCTAGAAAGTATTTCTAGTAAGTATTTTTGACTTCCTTGCTAACACTAGTTAAAAATAGTCCTAGATTCATTCAAAAGTTTATAAATTTCATTCAGGACATTCTTTATTAAAAAATTAAAATATTAATTTAATTAATTATTTCATAAGTTTAAAATTACACTTGTGCATTAGACAACTTTTTTTTTTTTTTTTTTTTTTGGTTTTTCTTTGGTTTTACGAGACAGAGTTTCTCTGTGTAGTACTGGCTGTCCTGGAACTCAATCTGTAGATCAGGCTGGCCTCGAACCAGACATCTTCCTGCCTCTGCCTCCCAAGTGCTGGGATTAAAAGGCGTGCACCACCACTGCCCAGCAGCACTAGCCAACTTTGAAGTACTTAGGATAATACTAGGATATTATTGTGGTGACCAGCATTCTAAACATATATGTACTATGAGTATATATTACTGTGAAAACCAGTCAAGGAATATGTAAACAACATTTGAGTTTTCCCAAAATAGCATACAAAGGGGAAACAAGTTTGGGAGATCATTCTGCTACAAATCATTTGGAAAACAGTAAAAAAGGTTAGGAATTTTGATAATTTACTGTTAATTTAACAACTGTTCAGAATGTGACATGATAAACATTGTATAATAATATTTTATCATTTGCTTAACAATATAAATGTTGAGTTGCTCCCTTAGAGATTCTTATGTGATGAAATGTAGTGCTATGGTATTCTTAGGAAAAAAATATTTTTAAAGATTTATTTATTTTATGTATATGAGTACACTGTGACTCTCTTTAGACACACCAGAGAGGGTATCAGATCCCATTACAGATGGTTGTGAGCCACCATGTTGTAGCAGGATAATTTCCTGCTACTGCTACATCGTATATGCAGTGGAGCTAGGTGATTGGGCAGAGTGAGAAGTTGGGAGAAAAGAAGGAGAGGAAGGGAGGAGAAAAGGAGTGAAGAGGCTATCGACCATGGAGGTGGATCGATGGTAGGGAGCAGTCCTGGATAGCAACTTATTGAAAGGTTAAATATTGGGTAACAATTCTAATTGTGTGGGCATCTTGTTAATTGAGCATTTCCAAATATACAAATCTATCGGATAACCTCTAAACATTACAAGTCTTCATTCCACCAGGTACTGAGAGTATGGAAGATAATGTTTGGGGTTGAGCTGAGCTTTGTGGATGCAGCATGGAGGACTGGCAGAGCCATCCCCCATGCTGGCATCTGGGGGGTCTAGTTGTGTCACACCTGGCCTCTGGCCACTTCTAGCAGTGGCATGCATGGCTTCTGTCAGCTCCTAGTGCAGAACATGGTACCAGAGCTAAGCAGAACCCCCCACCAATTAGATAGACAGCCCACGCCATGGCTTTTTTTTTACACCATGTGATTTCTGGAAATTGAACTCAGGACCTCTGGAAGAGCAGTCAGTGCTCTTAGCTGTTGAGTCATCTTTCCAGCCCCGTAAAAAGTATTTTATGACACTTATGTATGATGGTTAAGGAACACTATTAATAATTATTTGATTTAGAAAAAGTATGAATTAGTTCTTAAAATATGAATTATTTTTCTCAAGGAAGGTAAAATAAAATACCTGATCATCTAAAAGAGTGTAAAGTAAGTTTTTATTAGAAGCATTTTATTCTCAAACTTTTGTAAGTTTAACTTAAATATTGTCCAAATTATTGCTTAGAAATTGCATTCCCCTAAAACCATTACATTTACATTATCTCTTAATAAAATTTTCTCAGTAAGTCTTCAAATAGATTCTACCATCAATTTTTAAAAGGCTATTTCCTAGATGTTAATATTGCAATTAGCAGAGCACATGTCTCAGTGATAATGAGCTTACAATGTACTGTGTGAAGTGGACACAGAAAAGTAATTTCAATGGTTTGGGGTGATTTAAAAGTCATTTTCCTTCATTCAATTTTTAGGTTGAAAATTCTTTACTTTATTTCACATCATAAATGCTTATTCTCTTAATGGAAATTGTGGGTAATTACCACATTCAATCAAAGAAGACATTTTTACAGAAAATAAAATATTCATTGCTAATGATGTTATTGTCATTCATATGCCTTATATTATATTATGATATAAATGGTAGGATTTCGTTAGAATGATATAACATGTTTAGTTCTTCTAATGCAAGCATGTTCTCCCTTAAAACGTAGGCATTCTCTATGAAGATTCAGAATAAGTATATATAAATGTCACAGAACATTGTTGAAAATAAAATTTGCATGACACATGTAATTACAAAATGTTCTTGTTTATATTCATTTGTTATTAAGAAACAACTTTCCCATTTATGCCTTCCACTCATTAACCTAAACTACATTTGATATCCAAACTGACATAGGATTAAAAAATAGAAAGATATATAGCACAGGTACATCATGCTCTGAAACATTGCCTTTTACTGTTGCAAAAATGTATTCAGGTGACTGGGAACATTTTTGAAGTGACTTCTTCAGGAATTCACTGAGTTTTTCTTTGTCTTTTTTATTAACCACTCCATTCATTTACATCTCTAATGAGGGTTATTTTTTTAAAGCTTGTCATTTGCATATAGTGTAAGTGTAAATAGAGATATTCCCATGGGTTGGGAGCTAAACAATAGCCTTATTTTCATTTAAATCTAGTAGACTCCTATATTATCTTCATGTTTCAGGCAATCTAAACAATTTTTTCACTGGCATGAATCTATCCTATCTTTGTTTCAGCAGATACCATTTTTTTAAAACATAGAATTTTTTTTGATTATTTGGAATTTTCACATAATGCATCTTAATCACTCTCTCTTCTAGTCTTTCCAGGTCTACCCACCTCCTGTAACCTGCCCCTAAACATTTAAAAAAGAAAAGTGTCCAAATTACATTGTCCAAATAGTCACAGGAACATGATCTAATTCTGGTGGCCAGCTCTTTAAAGAAAAATGTGTCCCTCCAACCTTCATTTCTGCCAGCAGCCCTCTGTTATAGAGAGTTATGCTTCACCATCCTTATCAGACATTTTAAGACTGTTTCAATTGCTTCCTATATAGTTGTTACTTTTCCTAGTGGTGGAGGAAAAGGTTGTTCCAGAAGCCTTCTTTGTCTCTCTTAATTGTGAGAAGCCTTCTGTTTCTCTTTCTTAGTTGTGAGTCTGTAATCATTAATACCTCTGCAGAAGAAGGTCCCTGGTCATTTACAACCATGGACTTCCACTTAGTAGCCCTTGACAGCTGGGAACACAGACATAGACCTGGCCTGCAGTATCAGCACATGCCACAGATATCAGGATGATCTCCATTGGCAGTATGGACCACAGACACCAACAAATATCCAGGTGGCATGGATATCCACATGGTCTCAAGTGGAGACACAGACCAGAGAAATTCTTATGACCTTCAGTGGGTTTTGCTACCACCATGAGCCAGATGAGTCCACGTCCTTTGCAGTAAGTAGTGCCCATAACCCATGTTGCTATGAAAGGCCACGTGATATCTGTGGTCCGTGGTGCATG